>RCUC01144922.1:0-77271 GCA_003697995.1 Taxidea taxus jeffersonii
TTGTGAGGTTATTTATTTATTGCTAAATTAGAAGGCTTTTTCCACTTGCTTTTCATTCTTTGGCAAGATTTCCAAATAGATAGTTTGCTGAGATAATTTGCTCTTTTCTGAATTCTGCTGTTTAATCTATGGATAAGTGAACACCTGTATGTCAATTACATTTTAGTTGTTTCTTATTGCATCAAAGGTATTTTGAGATTGATGGATGGAAAATGCTATATTTTAATGAAAACAGAAGTTATAATAAATATATTAAAACATGCTTTGTGTATATTCTTTTAATTTTATTTTGATTTCTGCTTTAAAATCTACCTTAATATCAAAAGTGACTTATGGTCATAAGAAATAAGTTAAAATATTTAGAAATGATTGGTAAGGAAAAATAAAGGAAGAAAATTAGGCTGCAGATTTAGCCATGAACATTCTAACACACATGCTTTGAGAAAAGTACCATTAGTCATAAAACGTCAGCTTCCACAACATGAAAATAAACCAGTTAAATACACACTAATTTTTCCTGATACTGACACCAGAGAGAAGTTTCTTTTGAATAGTTTCACAGAGAAGATAATCATCATCAGAGCATGATCCATATGAATAACATCATTACTGTGGTCCATATAGTCAAGGACAGTATACAAAAGGAGGCAGGGAGGGGAAAGGAACTATCTGGAAATGTCATGTAGACCAGGTGCATGGTTGTGTGATGCTCTGGATTAATTCAGAGTTAGATTTTGTAATATCTAAGTTGACTACTGCATATCCCTCACAGAGACCTCTGTAAATACTATTGCTTTAAGATGAAGCATTTAAAAAAATATTGAGAAACGTTGTATTCCAGAATATATTCTCTCTGAATTGCACTTGGGAGTAGTTCAGTGCTGCTAGGTAATGGTGGAATCATGAATTTAAACAACCAGACACACTGGCCATGGGATTGCCTTATATTCCTGAGTAGAAGGCCATCCCGTTTTTCTCCCGAGAGCACCCATGACCCAGCCACGAAACCCTATTGGGCCATTTAAGTCTAGGCCAGTAAGACTTATGATTTTTTTTTAAATAAAAGTTTTTGTTATGAAAATGTTATTTAAGATGAAGCCATTTTGAAATTATTATGTTGGAAACAGAATTTTAGACTCATTTATCTGGCCCTTAAACATTTAGGAACTCTGGAAGAGAAGTCCTTTCTTGAGTCAGTAAGTTAATCTTTGACCCACCTTAATGTGGTTTGCTTTATAAAAATAAGTGTATATGTGATTTACATGCATTGTGAATATTGGTCCTTCCTCTTGTGCTTTCTCTTGCCTTATATATCTTCCATCTTGTGGAGTTTGAGTAGAGTTGGAAGCCTTATACGGTCTGACCACTTTGGCACTGTGACAGAGATTTAGATAGTGACCTTGCAATATTTTGCAACCTGGTTTCCTGTGGCTATCATTTGAAAGTTTATGAATATGGATACTTCACATTTTTCTCTAGGACAATATTGAGGCATAAAATGTTCTCAAAATTTCCCACTGCCAGTACGGGAACTTCCAAATTAAAAAAAAAAAAAAAGTCCTTTAATACATAACTGTAAATTGTTTGAATTAACTAAAATAAAGCAAGCAAAAACAAAACAAAACAGAAGGGGGAAAAAAAACCTCAATATTTACAGTAACTTTCTTTGATAGAGCTCTGGTTTTAAAACATCTATTTATATTACCAAAAATGTTTGCTAGAGTATATTTGTTTCCTGCTATTTTTATAACTTTACTACATATTTTTAAATGTTAAACAGTATCAGTCCCTCATAAGTACTTCCATTTTGTACCGTGTGCCCTTGGGATTCATCTTCAGCATCATCTAATATTCTTGTTATTTATATCCCTAAAACTGTAATAATGTATCAGTCTCTGTACTTTTTCTTTGCCATGTCTTTGGGATGTAGAGAAAGGCAGAACTTGATTTGACATTCAGAATTATTATTGCAGATTAATATTGTTTTGCTAGTGTTGCCGAGGTGTGAGGTCTGGATAAGGACTAACGTTTTCCTTTATCCAAGATATTTACAGCTAGAATGCTTTCTTGTAATGTAGCTGCTGTGAACTTGCCCAGCACTACCATTTCTTAAGCCTGTGGTTAACATCCAGTCCCCAAACAATGAAAACATATAAACCCCAATTTTTTCCACAGGGTTTCCTGGCTGGTTATTCCGAGGCTTTGCACGTGACAACCTGTTCTCCCACATGAATGGAATACTCAGTCTCAATGTGGAAGCCTGGTCAGTTGGAAAGTTGCAGTAAAATATTTCCCTCCTCTGTGCAGCACTTCCAAAATTCTTATTTATGTAGAGTCATTGTGTTAGAAAAAAGAAAAAAATTTCCCTAAATTTGTTAATTTTGTGCTTTGTTATCCAGGGTACTTTACTCTTGCATATTTAGCTTCTGGGAAAGAATTTTCTCAGTCATTAGGCCTCAAACCATATTTACACATGAAAGTTATTCCTCTCTAAGCTATTATATGTAGACATCTTTTTGCCCTGTCATCAATGATCTTAGACCTTTCTTTAGATACATTTTTACTGTCATTTAATATAGATAATAAATACAACCTGGTCTAGATTTCCTGAAGACCATGAGCATCCTTATTTATTCTAAGACACAAAGGTGTGTGTGTGAGTATGCATGTGTGGTTTTTTGTTGTTGTCCAGAACTTTGAGGAATTTTAATTAATCTTCTGAGGCCTGCAGCATGAGGTCAGTGCAGAGATAAAGAATAAGGATGTAATTGCTCATCATGGTGTTTTGGAAGTGTTTCTGAATTCTGAAGCTTTGTATAGTCTCAAAAATCTAAGCTTATATACTTTTCAAAACTAGGAAAAATTAAGCTGATGACCAGTGTTAACGATCTCAAATAGCTTTTTACTTCTCAGTATCTTTTAGCTTACTTAAAGTAAATCCACAAAATTTTCTGTGCTTTTCCAAAACCCCATAATTTAGGGTGACTCTAATACATATTTAAACTTATAGTTGTCTTCTTAACCATCAATCTTGTTATTATTTAGATGATTTGGCTAGGAATATAAACTAAAAAAAGGAATCTTAGGAAGTTAGGATGCTTATAACCTATTAGGATATAAATATTAAAATGTATTCCATAGCTAATATCTATACCAAATAATTTTCAAGATATACTACAAGCTGGTTTCAAGGAAACATTTTCAAGGATTTCTTGAGTCATCAGGAAAAAAGATGAAGGGATATAAGAGCCTACTGGTTTCATGATACAGAGTAATTCAGTCACAGATATTTTGCTGATAGATGTGTTTTATTCTCCCACATTAAAATATGATCCTATAAAGAAGAAATGACAAAATACCTATTTTTACATTGGGGATACATTGTGCATTCTGATCAAATTATTTCACAGTGCAGATATTTTTAGTTGGGGTTAATCTAGATACTTAATGTATAGATCACCTGACTATACTATAAAAGCAACCATTTTCTCATTACCTTAGGCTCCCCTTGGCTTTATGGAAATTAACAGGAAGATGTATGTTACTTTTTCTATATATGATGGCCCTTTTCCTTATCCTTTAGCAATTGGGATTAAAGAAATATTCATTCTTTTTTTTTTTTTTAAGATTTTATTTACTTATTTGTTAGAGAGAGAGAGAGAGAGCACAGGCGGACAGAGTGGCAGGCAGAGGCAGAGGGAGAAGCAGGCTCCCCGCTGAGCAAGGAGCCCGATGTGGGACTCGATCCCAGGACGCTGGGATCATGACCCGAGCCGAAGGCAGCTGCTTAACCAACTGAGCCACCCAGGAGTCCCAGAAATATTCATTCTGAACACTTGAGCATTGGTTTTACACCAGGCCAATTAATAATTTCTGTAAACAAAGTGACTTTAACATTTTTCTAAGCCTATTTCAGAGCATACTTTACAGAGATTACTGATACTATGTATATTCTAGTTATGATAGCTAATTAACTATTAATGTGATCTCTAACACCTATGATTTCATGTTCTTAATTTCCATTGTGTAGTTATAAAATAAAATCTGTTTCTGAAGTCCTTTATACTTTACAAAGCTGGGATATCTCATTTAATCCTCATGAAAGTTTTGCTAGAAAGTGGCATTAACCCCATTTTATAGAGGAGGACAAGGTTTATAGAGATGAAAGGATATTATGAAGAATATGGCAGAGTTAGGAATAGTCACAAATCTCTAATGTCAAGTAAAATGCTCTTTTTATACAAAAGCTGGCTTTTATTTTTTATAGGAAAAAACATAATTGTTAGTTTCAGATATGATATAATGCTATTAATAGGAGAATTAAAATAGAGTGAGATTCTCTGATTATTCAAGTTTTCAAATAAGTAAACCGTGGGAGCAATTCCTTAATTTTTACCTAGCATTAGAACTGACAGAGGTGCTTATCAGTATTATTATTGGAAATACTTTTCAGTATATTTATTTACACTGTAACGACAACTTGTATTTCTGTGGCACTCTACAGTTTGTAAAGCATCTCACGTGCTTTATCTCAGACTACCCTTGCAAGAGCAATGGAATGCTGTGGGAGTTTCCTCTGACGTTGAGGGATTATCTGAATGCCTGAGCTCAGAGGTCAGTCATGTTGATTCTGATTCCACATCACTGCTTTGTAGAATTGTGTGGTCATAGGGTTGGTGTTCCACCAGCACTCAGAAAAGGACACCAAAAAGGACATATAACATCCAGAAAAGAACCAGCTCTACCAAATATGTTCATGAAATTCTAGATCAGCTACCAAGCCTCTGTTCTCATGCCCTAACAGTATTAAACAGAGATGGCATCACAGGCCCTTACACAAATATCTCATCTTTCTTTGGAGGTAGTTCAGCTCTGGAGGTTCTATTGAGTATCAGCAATTTCTGAATACAAACGTCCTTGGCACCTCATTAACTTAATAAATCATAGTGGATGCATTTACTTGAACCATCAAACTTATATACCCTGAGAGAGAGTGGTGTTGGTGGTTCTCTCATAGAAGCAGAGCACATTGCTAACAAAGGGGAATTTTGAAAGTCAAATTTCTAACAAACATTTAGAGAACAGCCACTCAAGTGAATCCCCACGGGCTGAATATATTGTAATTCTTCCATCAAGTGGCACCTTGTGTTTATGTGTATCTTCAGTCAAAACCAGAATTTGGAATTTATAACACTTAGAACTTTTGAAGGGGTTCTTGTTGAAGACTAGTGGTTTGGAGATGTCTCTAACTGTGCCTCAAGAGGCACAAATTCCTTAGTTATGCAGCATATGCTGTCAACTTATGGAGTGAACATTAGTGTATATATTGAATGAAATCACCCACCAAGAAGTGTTTGAGGAACAATGTTTTGCCTATTCTAGGGACTTAGATGGATAGTAATTCAGTTGTGAATGATAATTTATTGATTTTGCATACACATAGTATTTATAATTATTTATAGACTTGAATATTTCACTGATTATATGATTCATGATTAAATTTAGCAAGTATTGCTTCCCATTTTATTTTAATGCCTGGATTCTAAGACCCATCAAATAATATTTGTTTCTTATCCCTGACTGCTAATTTAACTTACGTAAAATCAAGCTTTCTGGGACTTTGCTGTACTGCATAGCAAATTATGGCTTATTTCAAAGTTAGCGCCACTATAATTTTTAATTTAGGTGTGGGAGCAGACACACTTGACCTATCTTATTTCAGATAGCATGGGACTATCTGAAATAAACTTCTAAAATTAGAGGAAGTTATTTCAAGATGGTATTTTTAGCATATTAATCAGAAGTTAGGATTTCTTTTCTCAGTTCTTAGACTTTGGATTTTAATTCCTATCTATGAAAAGAAGGCCCTTGTAAAATATTAAAATGAGTTAAAATGTATAAAGTTTTTAATTACATTTTAACCAAAGCAATACTTACTAACTCATGTGTGTTGACCATGGTGCTCAGTGTAAAAAGTACCCTACCTTGTCTCAAATTAAAAACTCCTTCTTAGAACTTTTTTGTGTGCGTACTGCATGTCTACTCAACATGAATGTCTTTTCAACAAACATATTTTTACTGAGTATTTTGCTTATGTGCTATGCTATAATCAAGTATATGAGGATTTATTTAATTTTGCTTAGTCCCAACACACATCCTACTATAGAGGATAAACAGAAATAAAAAAAGGAAACAGTTTAAGAGGTATAGAAAATCTCTGGTAAATATGATTCTACTGATTTTTGGTCTATGAGTTTTATAATTTCCTTGGATACCAACAATCTGTACTATATAGGAAGAATAAGTTTTCTTTGAGATGACAAGTAGCACACTTATGGATATGTATTTGGAATTGTGCACAGTTACTGTGAGTCAATCTTGGAATCCATTTCAATCCCATCTTTTATCACCATTCATTATAATGAGGTTAAAAATCTGCTGTATATTTCTTCTGCAAATGGAAAAGAAGTTCAAATTGTCTGATACATAAATGCTTTGGTGTGGATAACCTTTCCTTTACTACCTACACATTAGATACCCATTCCACTTGGTCAAGTGTAATTATCATGTAAATTGTTAGATATTTATTGTGTAAAATCGGAATAGTGGTTTTCTCTTTATGGTTTTAACATACTCACACACAGTCATGCGTCTGTATGATTTAGAAAACATTTTTGTTCCAGTGACTTCGGTCTTATTGGAATCCACTGTGCTTTCACATTAAATATCACAGGATACAAAATTTTAAATCATAGAGGTGCATGTTTATACATTGTTACATTCTCTAATCACAATGACCTGGGTTAGGAAAAGCTAGTTCTCTATACAGAAGGCCCAGGAGTCCTTTAGCTGACTTTTATTTGTTCAGTGAATGTTGTGTGCTTGTTCATTAAGTTTAATTAACTACTTTTTCATAAGGGATAGGATAAATGTCTATTTTTAAAGTCTTAACAAAAAATAATACTCAAAATTATAATACTTCACTGAATTTTGGCTGTTTATGTATGAGCCATTTCAGTAGACTCAGACATCTAATATATTCCCTGGATCTAAATTAATGGTAATAGTAAATTTGTTCCTTTATAGTTATATTGAATATTAGAACCAAAATGGTTTTGTATTAAGTCCATAAGAAAATACCCTGAATTTATCATTTTGTAGCCCATGCTACTTGGAAATCAATCCCTTTAATCACCTATTAGAAAAAAATCAAGGACAATTATTTATATTAATGAAATACTAGATTTTGAATATTTTAGAAGAAAGTTTTGTCGAGTGTTGCTTAGTCCATTAATAATAGAGAAATGTGACTTATAAAGATAAATTACAGGGCTTTAAAACTCAATAATATCTTTAAATTTTAGTGATTATATGGAAAGAAGAAAAATAAGTTTAAAACTACATATTTAGACTTTAGAATTTATTTTTCATAAGTCTTTAAGCAAAAATATTAGATTTTAATGGATGATAATGAAATTTGTGGTAAGAAAACTATTAGGAACTATTCGGAATGTGAAGGAAGTGTAATTGTATACTAAAATATATACAAATATTGTATTTTAAAATATTGAATGCCCTCTTAATTTACATTTAAGTAGCAATTTTTAGTGGATATCAACAATACTATGCATGAACAAAATTATCCCATCTTAAACCACTTAAATTAGACTCTCCATTTGAGATCATTATGATACAAAGCTTATAGATGGTAGGATACCATTGCTTGAAAGCATTGTTTTTATAATAAAATATTCTCGGTATCATCACCAAAATGTACCAGAAACATCAGCTTTTGGTCCTTTGTATATAAGGAGCACTTTTTGCACAGAGGATATTCATCAGATGTGTATAGCCAGATTTATTTAGGACGAGGGGAGTGAAACACAGGGTTGAACCTCACCATACAAGGAATTGGTACATGAACCAGAGAACGATCCCAATAAGAAGTACAGTTATTTTGTTTTGTTTTGTTTTAAGACTTTATTTATTTATTTGACAGACAGAGCTCACAAATAGGCAGAGAGGCAGGCAGAGAGAGGAAGCAGTCTCCCTGCTGGGCTGAGAGCATGATGTGGGGCTCGATCCCAGGACCCTGGGATCATGACCTGAACCGAAGGCAGAGGCTTTAACCTACTGAGCCACCCAGGTGCCCCAGAAGTACAGTTTTAAAGAGCTAAGTTATTGAAGAATACAAAAAACTTCCCTTGCAGTCTTTAAAATGGGATGGATTTTGTCATTTTTTTTTAACCTCAAAGACTTCTCAGAGCAGTTCAGCTACCAACTTAATGACTAATTTTCTTCTTTAAAGCCCCACAAATCCCAGATTCTATTAATCTGTCACAGTATTTCAGAATCAGTCAGCATTTAAAAAGTCATCAGACTTTCTTACTCCTACATATATGAAATTTTAGGGGAAAAGCTTTATGAATTGTTTTAATCTTTTGAATGAAATTTGTAGTTATTACTTAAAAGTACTTGCAATTTTATTTTATGATACATAGTTTTTTCTTTCTAAGGAACAGTGTCATAATACTAAAGACAAAGCAACTTTAAAAATAAGTATGTGGGCAGGAGATGGGCAAAATGGGTGAAGTGGAGTGGGAGATACAGGATTCCAGTTAGGAATGAATAAATCATGGGAATAAGAGGTACAGCATAGGAATTATAATCAATAATATTATAATAGTGTTGTATGGTAACTGATGAGCCTGTGAGCCTAGCACAATGTATAGAGAAGTTGAATCACTATGTTATATGTGTAAAACTAATGTTAAGATTGCCTGTCAGCTATATTCAAAGAAAAAAAATTAATTAAAAAAATAAAGTTTTACAAACAGTAAAAATAAAAGGGGGAGGACCTATTCTTTTACTACTTTCCTTATGTCCCATTAGGTGAGATGGTCCAGAAGAAGAGTAGAAATATATAATCTTCGACATCAAGCCATGCATTTTAAAGTATATGATTTTGAAAGGGGTAGGGACTCTGTCTGAAACAGAAGCAGAATATAGTTTCTGCTAATACAGTTTCTAATATTCACCCCTTTCCAGAATATACTTTCATGTCCATGACATATTTGAGGAACATTTTAGGATTTATTGCACTATATATAGCATTCTCCTTCAGCTTTTCTAAGATACTACCTAAAAGAAAAAGGGAAGCAACTACTAAGAAACTTAGGTGCATGGATTTTTTATGCCTGCAGATTTTAAACATTTTTATATTTCCTATCACATTTCTTTTATAGTGCCTATATCAGCCATGCCTTTCATCTACATACAGTTCTTTGCTTATGACCTTCACAGATACCACCCAAATGCATTTTTTCCAACACTCAGCTAGATAGCTCACTTAGTGGGCATGCCTGACTCACTTTCTTAATATTTTTCTCTTTAAAGATCCATCAGGAGAAGATTTTTCATTGATCTATTTAGTATTTAAAATGTAAAGATCATTTATTCTCACATTCACCCATGCTGGCCTTTCTCCTATGCAAATACTAAAAGCAAAGCACTGTGGCTGTCCATTATTTTTTTTCTTTTTTTCCTCAGGTGCCTTCTTTCGTATTTTATTTTTAAGCCACAGAAATCAAAATTAATAGTTCATAAACTCATGGTTATGATGTTAGAATTTTTAAAGTTTTCAAATTCTTTTTATGGCTTTAATAAAATTGAATTTTTTGTTTGTTGTATAGTACTATTGCTAAAAGTTATTCATGGTACTTAATTTATTCAACACTGTGCTAAAATGTATGCCCTATTGTCAGCTGTTAAGGAAAGAGGATAGAAACCAGAGACTGATTTTGAGAGGATATGATATAGAAGAGAAGAAAGAGAGACACTTAAGTTTTAATACAGATTTCAGTTCAATGAATACAATTTTTGCCAGTATCACTAGATGGCAGGCTGTGCCTTGGAATGGTTAGTCTTTTGAGGGAAGGTTGAGTAGGTTAATCCAGTTCTCTCAGCACTTTTTGTGTGTGTTCTTAGACTGATTTACGAGAATAAAAAGTAGTATATAGTATTAAGTGCATTTGTAACACACATTCATTTCAAGGATTCAGGTCACAGCCTTTGCAATGCAAAGGTGTATCATTCTGGGATGTACACAGTCAAGATTATGATATTTATAACCCTTTACTTTATAGACTGAAGAAGTCATACTTAAAATGATGCATTTTCCACTTTAAATCATTGCACTTTTCGTTTTTTCCTGTGGTGCAGGTGATTTGGATTATTACTGGTTGGATCCTGCCACATGGCATAGCCGGGAAACATCACCTATTAGTTCGGTAAGCTTTCTGGAAAGCAAAAGTTTGGAGCTTAGGGACAAAATGTGCTGTTCATTGTCCTATGTTTGATGTATGATAGATGGCAATCTTACTCAGTTTTAAGAGAGAAAATGTTCATTTCATTTAAGGCAGTGCAGTTTAGAAAAGAAAAAAAAAACAATTATTAAATGATGACTATATAAATGAGGTATTATTTGGTTAAAGTTATCAACATTAACAATTCAAAATACAGATTCAGTTTTCTTTCTATTAGCAGATATATCTTAAATTTTTATTTATTTCAGAGCAATCTTTGAGAGATTTATTAAGTTGCTGACAACTTTTAGAACTATTTAGTTTAAGAGTCTACCACAAATAAAATGTAGCTATCAATGCAAATTGTTGTAAGCCTAGGGTAGAACCCACCAGAATAAAGAATTCCCTCGAGAGTGCCTTTAATTAAGGAAATCACATCATCCTACAACCAACAATTATGTTTTTATAGGAAAGAAAACAACTTATCTTTTTTTTAACTCTGTTTATGTTTTAATAGCATCCTGTAACGTGGCAACCATCTAAAGAGGGGGACCGATTAATTGGACGTGTCATTCTTAACAAGAGAACAACCATGCCCAAAGAATCAGGTGCATTACTGGGTCTGAAGGTAAGTATGCTGGTTTAAAGTGTTTCTTAAAGCTGGAGCACAGTATGGGCTGTGTTCAACAAAGTTTCTGACAATGATTTTTAAATATCTTCCTCTGTTCTCTAGAATACAGTCCTCCTAGTGAATATATCTTGTTTGTATATTGATATCTTATGGTAGATTTAGTGTTTTTATCTGGGTTAATATTTTAGAATCATTTCATTAATATGGCATACAGATGTGTTAGGAAACTGCCATAAGAAAAAGGAAAATAAAGAATTTTTATCTGAATATAAAGTTCAAGGACGATTTTTACATTAAAAAGGTTTTAACAGATGTTAGTAAAGTTAGATAATGTAAACTGCATAGTTTTATTGTAACTTGACAAGCAACATAAAACATCATTAAAGAGATTGTTTCCTAAGTACAATAGAATTTATGGTAATACCGAGAGAGTAAAATGTATCTTTTAAAAATATTAACTGACTTCCAACAGATATAATGAAAAACTAATTAATTACAAAAGATTATGTTTTATAATAGGAAAAATACACATACATGTTTTATTTTATTATGTTTGTATGTGTGTGTGTGTGTGTGTTAAATCACATGGTTTTATTTGCATTCAGAAACTTAGAGAAGCATTCAAAGATGGACTTTAAAATTGTTTACCAAGATATTGTATTATAATTGTGTGATAGTTTGACCTCTTCAAAACCATTGACTGTTAATCCAACTAAAACCTCTCTTCAGTTAATGCACTTAATAATATCACCTTATTAACTGAGGGTTGCCGGGAATGAGGGTAGGGAGAGGGTGGTTGGGTTATGGACATTGGGAGAGGTATGTGCTCTATGGTGAGTGCTGTGAAGTGTGTAAACCTGGTGATTCACAGACCTGTACCCCTGGGGCTGATAGTACATTATATGTCAATAAAAAATAAAAAATTATAGTATCACCTTATTGGTTATTGCCATTAATTTTTCTTGCTGTGAGATAATTCTGATCACTTCCACTAATGGGCATGTCCTAAAGAATTGTGGCTCAACCTCAAGCTTTGAGAATATGCCTTGCACTTTTAATTACACATACTTAGCAACTGCATTGGGAGAAATTAAACTTAGAAACTTTCAGCTGTATTTAATTTTAGTTACAATGAAAAAGCCATGTAAAAGTGTTAAATATTCAGTAATATAACTCAGACTTCACAAGTTAGATTAAAATACATATATATTTCGGAGTAAGTCAGTTAGATGGTTATAGCAGGGATAAACTTAGGCCATTACTCATTGTACTATAGTAAATTCCTTCCCCAAAGTAGCCTATTCTTGGTTTGAATCCATAGTCTTTATGTCTTAGACCTGTATTCTACTAATGTTATACACAAGAGATAACTAATGTAACAATGCAGCATCATGTGCATATGGAACTGTAATTCAAGTGGTAGGTATGAATTTTGAAGATAAAGGAAAATGAACCCTAATGTAAACTGTATCACACAATAAGTAGGGAAGACCTGGCACTTCTCTTATAAAAATATACATTACTCATGGTCTCCTTGCATTCTTAGGTCAGTATAAGTAATTAGTATATGAACTTCGATAGAACCTATAGGCATCTCAAATATAATGAGAAGTTTTCTTTTTAAAACTACACTGCCAGTCTGTGGGGTGCCTGGACAGCTCAGTTGGTCAAGTGTCTATTTTTTTTTAAGATTTGATTTATTTATTTAAGAGAGAGAGAGAGAGAGAGATAACAAGACCAGGGGGAGAAGCAAAGGGAGCCTGCCACAGCTTGATCTAGGACCAATCCCAGGACTGATCCTAGGACTCCAGGGTCACAGCCTGAGCCCAAGCAGCTGCTTAACTAACTGAGCTACCCAGGCGCCCCAAATATCTGACTCTTGATCTCAGCTCAGGTCTCGATCTCAGGATCATGAGTTCAAGCCCTGTGTTGGGGGTCTATCTAGAAACAAACAAACAAAAAAAGCAAACCCCAAAACAAAAAACAAACAAACATACTGCCACTTGTTTAATCAAAAATATGTTTCAGTTTATACTGAAACATATATATCTACACTCAATCCTAAATACATTGTAAAAGACTGTAGGAATAATTCCTCAAAGTAATGAACTTATGTTCTGATATGAGTTTTGGGCACTTATAAGTTTATTATTATCCAGGTTGTTGGAGGAAAAATGACTGACTTAGGACGCCTTGGTGCCTTCATCACCAAAGTAAAGAAGGGTAGCCTTGCAGATGTAGTTGGACACTTAAGAGCAGGTAAAATTTCTTTTTAACATGTAAACAGTGTGTACTCTTTGCATGAATTGGTGGTTTTTCAATTTGGGGTAAGTTACATATGAATCAATTAAATAACTAATTTTCGTGCATGAATAAAGACTTTTGTCCTGGTGTGGGTATTTACTGATTGCAGTAATAGGCAATGATACATCAGTAGCAGTTTGGAGAAAGTAAGTTTAGGAATATTTTTTTAAATTTTATTTGTTTAAAAGTAGATACAAATGCTGCAGGATTCCTAGTTTTTGTAGATGGCTTCATCAAGTTGCTGTAAAACTCCAAAACAATTTAGCCTTGTAGAAAAAATAATATCACTACTTAATTCTTTAGTTTATATCTTAAACTGTTAGAATTGCTAAAGGTTTTCACAGTGGTCCCAAAACACTTACCAGTAGTAGTTTTTAGTGAAATACAACCATCATCACATTTCTTACACAGATGATGTAATAAAATATTTGCTAATTTAGTTGTGGCATGTATTGTACTCATACAGGTGTGCTAATTCTTGGTATTTGGAAATTTACCTCCTGTTGCTCTGTAACCTTAACATGATCCAATAAAATCATTTAATATATTCAGATATACCATATTCAGTAGCAACATACTTTAAAGTCTATTTTTGTTAAATTCTTTATTCTTCATTTTAGTTAAAATCATATTAACATGTTTTTTTCTGGTTTACTTCACAGTTTAGTAGAAACCTTTTGGTTGGAGTGTCTGCTTATGCTTTTGAAAGACAATTATAGTGAAAACAGAAAAAGCTGAACTGTAGAATTGAGGATTAGAATCCCATAGCACATAGAAAGAGAGCATTTCTAGGCTGTTTTCAGTTTTTATACCTTAAGATTTTAATAACTGAGACTTTTAGAAAAGTGTTCTGTAACTGTTAAAGACATTTTTGTTGTAATCGATTACCAGGCTATCAGTTCAAAATCATTTAGGTTTTTTCTTTGATAGAGACTTCCTATGCAGCTGTTGTATAGGGAGAAAAATCCAAATCAGAGAGTTTTCTCCCTCTGCAATACATACAGCTTTGAAGACATGTCGAGGTACAATGCACTATTGTTTACTTTCAGGGACTAGTTATGAAACTAGTTAGAAAATAACTCAATCAGCAGTGACTGTGTCAATAAACTGAGTCTTTGCTTGTTCAAAGACTGAAAAATCAGCCTTAGAAAGTGAAAATTCCCTTTAAAAAAAAGTATAAATCCCTTAAATCAATGTAATGCTCTAATTTTACTATAGAAATATGAATTTATTGGGGTGCCTGGGTGGCTCAGTCATTAAGTGGATGCCTTCGGCTCAGGTCATGATCCCAGGCTCCTGGGACCAAGCCCCATATTGAGTTCTCAGCTCGGCAGGAGGCCTGCTTCTCCCTCTCCCGCTCCCCCTGCTTGTGTTCCCTTTCTCACTGTGTTTCTCTCTGTCAAATAGTAAATAAAATCTTTAAAAAAAAAAAAAAGAAGAAGAAGAAATCTGAATTTGCAAATCAGATTATAAACATAATAGCTTTTGATTTTGTCTTTGTATTTTAAATAAAGATTATGTAAGAGAGTCAGTAAAGGGTTTTTTCTATATAAATAACCCTTAGTAATACATTTCACTTCTTTATCACCCTTAATGTGCCTAGAGCCTTAGAAACTTAAATCTAAAATGCTAACGCTCAGCTTAAATAAGTATAAAACATACAAGTGAAATTTTCACTTCAAGCAATTGATGCATTTGAAAAAAGTATTTTAATAAATTAAATCATATATTCTGTTTGATATACATTGTCAATTAGGGATGATTTTCCTTCTGTTTGCATATAAGCACCATTGACCTATGCAATGCTGTGTTTATTAGCGTGATCTTTGCTCCGCATTGGCATTGTTGCTTTAATTTTGCCTTAACTTTCTTTACTGCTTCTTTCCCGTAAGTCCATGCAGTATGCCACAGTTTGTTTAATCATCAAAAACACAAAGTTGACGCTGACATGCTCCTTACTAAAGCCTTTCACTGTCTCCCCCTCTTCATCTGCTTAAGTCAAAGCTCTGTAGTTCTGTCCTCTGCTATCCAGCCACTTCCATTATCCATTCACCTTACCTTCTGCCATGGCAGTCTGCCCACCCGTCGTTGGCAAGCTGTCGGTCTCTGAGACCTGGTCTGTGCCTCTTGTCTACCTGGCTGCTTCTCTGCTCTGTGCTCTGCGTGTTGAAGTCCTTTCCATCCTTCAAAACGCATCTAGAGTTGGCCTTAATTCTAAAGTGTTTCCTGATACCTCACCTGGAACAGTAACTAATTACTATCTCCCTAGCTCTTACCTTCTACTTCTATTACTCCTCTCATTGAATATAGCATTTTAGTAAAGATAATCATTCCTCTATTTCTCCCCCACAAACTGTAAGGACAGAGAAAATATCCTTTTCATCTTTGCATCATCATATTCTACATCTCTGCCTGAAGAGATTATCCACATAAAAATAAATATTGTTAAAAAAAAACCCCACCCACCTTCTAGTTTAGGAGGTATTGATTTGTAAATAAATGCATGTATTAAGTTAATATGGTGTTAAAAGTTATGCTTCCAGGTTGCTGTCTATAAAGAGGAGAATTTTATAATTCAGTGCTTTTGCAAAATGTTGACTGCAGCTCATTACCGGGTAGTTACATTAATTTAATGGTTTGTATCCATTTTTTAAAAAATTGAGTAGAACATGATAAAATAAGGGATATCAGGGTAAGTACTATTTCAGAAAATATTTTTTTGTATACACACACATACATATGTATACTCACGTGATATAAACTTTATTTCTTTTCTCGGTCAAACAAATTTAAATGACCAAATATATTTTAAATTTATAATTATATTTTATTTCTTTTTTTAAGATGAAATATATTCATTGCCTATTTAAAAAACCTTGCTGGGTAACTTCTTAGGTCAAACTAATAGATGTCATTTAACTGTTGATACTAAGCATACTCTTACAAACCAAAGCAGCATCATATGCTTTAAAAAATTTTTTTTTTAAATTTTTGAGTAAGCCAACATTTGGGAAAAAATACTGTAAAATAGTTCTAGCAAAACAATTTTTTTCTCCTTCCTTTTGCAGATGTACCTAAAAACAAAGTTTTCATGCTTACAATTAGCTTCATATGTATAACGGTCATATTGATTCATTAGTTCCACATATATTTCCTTAGCTACTAAAATGTTATAGGCACTGAGAATAAAAAAGTGAGCAGAAACAAAACAAATTAAGACAACTCAAAGTATCCTTGAGTTTGGGATATTTTGGTAGAGCCAGCACTGTGAATTGAAGGGTACTGCGCAGAGAACCATTTGGGATCTAAAACTGCTCTAAATATTCATGAAAATAAATAATTTTTCCCAAATGATCTATGGTGACATGTCCAGTTAAAATATCAACAATAGGTATTAGCTCATGTATTTTAACATCATATTATTCTCCTTGATTAATCTTAGAATATTTAACAAATTAATGAGTACTATATTTTTTATTATTATAAAATATTTCTTAATTTTATTTTAATGCTCACAATATATATTATGTATAGAATGTGTGTGTTATGAACATCTGGAAGTGGGTTAACTGTCATGCAACAGTTCTACATCTGCTTGCTTTCTAACTTTGCCATAGCTACCTGCGTTGCCCTGTGGGTATGAACTCAAATCCTTTCATGCATTTTTATTCTGTTGTGTGTCTGGTGAAGACAATGAAGCATGACTTATAATTGGAAAATTCATGCTAATAAATGTTAATTGCTATTTCAACCAAAAACAAAGCAGGATTTATGCAGAGTTCAATAAGAATATTTCACATATAGAGCCACCTGCATTTATTATATGGAGGACATGCTGCTAATTATTATTTTTTAATGTTTCCAAATAGGCTGTGCTAATTCCATCCCATAGCATGAGATTATTTTTTATATTATTTCTGGTATATTTCAAAAGATAAAGGTAGTTTTGTATTGTACTGTTTCCTGTGACCAGTAATATTCTATGGGGGAAAGAAAAAAGAAAAAAAAAAGAAAGAAAGAAGAAAAGAAAAAAGTGTTTAGAAGAACCATTTAGCTGACATTATATGTCAGTCAATTTGCTTTTGAGAGCAGGGTCTAGACAATTAAACTATTTGTATATGTTTTGCATTTCTTTGTTAAAAAAAGAGAAAAGATAAGAAAAAAGAAACAGAACATATAAGGTAAAAAAATACCCTTTTTTTTAAATTCAAGGGGATGAAGTTCTAGAATGGAATGGTAAACCCCTGCCGGGAGCTACAAATGAAGAAGTTTACAACATTATTTTAGAATCAAAATCAGAACCTCAAGTTGAAATTATTGTTTCAAGGCCTATTGGGTAAGGCTAAAAAAACTTACTTCTTAAGTTTAGTAAATTACATGTATTAGCAGGGTTTTAAAAAGAAGTTTATACATTCATACAGTACATGTTAACATGGATAGTTTTTTCTTCAATTATGGGCATACATTTTAGATTTTTAAAATTTCTTAATTTTTTAAACTTGAATGCTGAATTTTCTTCACTACATTTTAGAAGCTCCACAATTTAACACTTGTAATATCAAAAAATATTGATACGTATTTTTCGAAGTGAACTATAAACTAAAAATATTTTCTTTTAATGACAAAATTATTTATTTTTAGTAACTCCAACTTAATGAGTAGTATTTCCTTAAAGGGAGTCACTAACAAACTTGGCTTTTTATGGTATTTAAAATAGTAATTGTTTCATGTCTACATGAACTTTTTATCATTTTACTAAGAATAGAATATTTTTTCTATATTTTTACCCATGGGTAGTGCCAATTTTTATTTAGAATCAAGCAAGTGTGAAATATTTTAACTTTTTAGTTGGTCATAATAATTGGCATAGTATTTTTTTAAACTTCAATTTTTAGCATAATTATCTACAGCCAATGGGATTTTTTTTATATTTGTGCATAAAGTTCCCCACATCATTAGCTTTTCCTGAATAGTCCACAAAGTCCAAAAAATTTTTTTTGCCAGTCTGTCATTTTTTGGAAGGCATTTTAAATTGTCTCATTATAGTTGGCTTGATGTTTAAATATATTTTTGGAAATAATTCCCTTTTTCCCTTATTCTCTAAAATATTGTAGAGCCATTAGTTCAAGACTTTTTATGTTGAAAAGGTAGTAGCCTTAAATTTTTGTTGTCCTCATGTATATATGTCAATGCAAAACATACAAGAAAATATAGTTATCCTAATTTTCAAAGGACTGAAACTGTATATCATATATTTCAAAGAATAATATATATATAAACTCAAATAAAAGCAAGACTATAAACTATTTTAAGTGGTGATTATTAATAGTAAACATTGAAGACATTTGCAAAAGTATTGTACATTTCCATGCAGATTTTTTAAAAATAGCAACACTATATAATTTATTCTAGTTTTACATGACATGTGTTCTAGTGCTGAGGTAAATATGAGGCTGGAAAAGAGGTAAGTAAATTGGAAAATGAATCAAAAGTATAAAAATAAATTAAAATCAAGCATTGTACACATTGCCAAATACTTTCAGATATGTAGAGGTTTAAAAGTAATCAGCTAAAATATTGATTCATGGTAACTTTAAAAAAACTAACAGACAGTTAAAGTGGACTGGAATAACAATTTCATTATTTTTACTTTTGTATGAAAATAATTGAAAGGTAATAATCTGCATAGCCAAATCCTAAATTGTCGTGGATTATGGAATTCAAAGAAATATGGAATGCAAAGATTATATTTAAATAAAAATCAAATCTGGTATCAACTTTCCAGTTAATAGAGAAATTATTAGACTCCTAGAAGAATAATTCTAGCTATACTTAATAATTATGTTTAATGTAGTTCTGTGACTAATTTAAAGCAGAAAGCATTATTTATTCATAGTTTAGTGGCATAGTAATTCCATAAATCATTCCAAATATAACTTATGTACACATTGATCAGCATGGTCTAAGAAACATCAGCCATCTGCAGTATTGACCAATTTTACCAACCTACCAAATATAATAGTCTTGGCATTTATGCTTAAAATTGGTATCAGAACTATTCTGTTATCTTACTTATGAGTAGGATGAGTAGAACTAATTAAGAAGCCTTGTTTGTAAACATATAAATTTATGCCTAAAAATATTACTGAAGCAATTAACATTAATAAATTTGATTCAAAAATCACCTTAAAAAAATTTTTTTTTTTTACAACTTCTCCATCTTTCTTTCACAGACATAAAATCCAAAGCTTATGCTTGGTTTTAGAGTTCCAAATTCTAATTTCCATAATTGACTTCGAGCCTGGTTTTCAAAGTTGTACTATCTAAAAAAAATTTTTTTCTAGATTTTCTTAAAAATCTACTTTTATTTGCCTAGATGAATTTAGAAGAAGGTAACAGAAGATAAACAGTTGATTTCTTGGGTCTTAGGTATTGCAGATTAGTTTCTTAATTATCATATGAAATGCTTTATATAAAACATGAGTTGTTCCAAAATTTGTAATAAAATGTATTTATAAAATACACAACCCTGGATGTATTATCTTTGTAAGAAATATAATATTATAGGTAGTTATGAAAATTACTTTGCACAAAACAAGTGAAAATGAGAAGTCAGGAAAATAAACTTGTTTTTCTTTGTGTTCCCCCCCAAAAACTGCAAAGAAAAGTCAAAGTGAAGTTAGGTCACAGGTAAGTGGTTAGAAATTCTTAAATAATACTCTAACATTATTCTAATACTTCTGTCAGTCCTAGCTAACTCCAGTCCGCTTTAATATGTCATGTTAATACCTGCATATTGTTAATCCCCTTAAACTGATATTAAACTGTCTTTGAAAAACCAGAGGTAAAGTAGTTCTGTATAGTACACTTTCCAAACCAAGCTGGTCCAGGGTGCTTAAGGTCACAGTGGATAATGGATTAAGCTGAGGTTATAATAAACATTTATTCAGAGTAATTTGTGAGTGTGACAGGAATGGGTGTTCTCACAAGTCACTTTCTAATCATACAGTAAATGGCCATATATTTAGCTAACTTCAGTATAGAGATATAAATCTCTATATAGGGTTATATATGTGTATATAATTATATATTCACATATATAAAATATTTTAGCTTTTTTGTTGCAAGCTTGAACCATTTTTAATTTCCAAAGCAATTCATCCTTTTTATTTCATTAACTTTGCCCATGATACTCACCATATTATTTTATTATCAAGAAATGTTTTCATCCCTTTCATTCAGTAAACTCTTTCAGATGTGTTTGTAAAACATATTACTGATTTGTAAATTATGTGTCATTTTGATTTTCTAGAATTGAAATAAAATATTACCTTTAACATTTTTTTATTTCCAAAACTTGCTGTTTTGGTAGTAAAAATATTGTGGTAATTTTAGCCACAATATTAGTTTGATTGTTGTCATGTTGAAGTGTTTTGCTGTTAAATATATAAAAACTTATTTTTACTACAGTTTGTGTGTGTGTGTGCATGTGTGTGTGGTATTTGACATTTATGCACATTAGTAATTGCCTTGATAGTAACTCCTGTCCATTTCCACCTGTAAATACCCAAAAGGATTGTTCACACCACTGAAATAAAATGTGGTTGTGATTGCCTCAGGCAGGGTAATTTAGCTAATGGGATTTTCACCATACCCTATTTCTTTTAGTGACATTCCACGGATTCCTGAGAGCTCCCATCCTCCACTGGAGTCTAGTGAGTATAAGATTTATTTGTTGTTATAATATGTATTGAATGAAATTGAAGAATAAAGATTTATCATTTGCTTTAGTTGATATAAATGAATTGGTATTACTATATTAAGGTTATCTCCAATGATGTCCAAAGTTGGCAACTGTGACAATCATTGGAAACCCAAAGTTCTACTTTAAGATTTTTCCTTCTCTACTTTTTATTTATTTTTTTTTAATGGCTATCCAAAAATCTTAACTGGCAGTATCCTCTGCATCATAACAGGACCCTCACAGAGCTCAATTAATAAACCAGCACTAGCTATGTTTGCTGTAGGTAAAAATGTATTGTGGTACCAGATTATTCCTTCTGTTTGGTAATTAGCTCAATCTCATGAGCTAGACTTCTAGTTAGGAAATGAGCACATTAACAGATATTTTAAAAGCAGCATAATGTAAACACTGGTATTGTATGTGAGTGATGAATCACTGAATTCTACTCCAGAAACCAGTATCACACTGATGTTAACCACCTAAATTTTAAATTAAAATAATAGTAACAATTAATAAAAATAAAAATAATTTTAAAAATTAAACAGTGTCTGGTATGATCGTGGAAATGAGTGGGTGGAGTAGAGGTGAAGTTCAGTGGGCATAAGAGAGTCAGGAGACAGGCTAGAGGGTTGAATTATCTACATAGCCCTTAAAGGCATTCCAGGTGACAGAAGATGACAATGTGTGCATTGAAGTCTAGATAGGTAAGGAGGTGAAAGTGATGCAGATATTTACTCTGCAACGGATTGGCATTAACTTCACAGTACCTTGGGCTTGATCAAGGTTCTTATGTAACCCACTTATGGAGATTTAAAATACAAGTGATTTGAGAGGAAAACAAGTGTTCATGGTTATAAGGAGGTAGAAAATATGTGAATGGGATAGACAAGGATCTGCATATCAACTGCAGACCAATATGCATACCTGCTGGAGATGAGCCCATATTTGGATTTGAGCTTTCTGGTAACTAATACAAATACGGAAATGGGACCTGTTGCATAATTTATAGCCGATGCTATTTAAAAATAAATGGTTATAATATTAAAAACAATTGATTATTAGAAGCAACAGTGTTCTTTTACTAGGACCCAAGAAAAAAATTATTCTAAGGATATTTGAAAAAAGAAGCATAGTAACAAAGAATTTTATAGAATTCTATCTTGAAGGCTTTGGAGAGCACAGAGTGATGGTATGTGGCTTAACTTAGACTTAATTTGTGTGTATAGGAAAAAATGTGTGGATCACACTCCGTTCCCTGTGAAGGTGAAGTAGGTCTCTTGTGGTGAATCACTGGAGGCAGCATTCTCAGCCATTCAAGAGATTCTTTTTTAAGATCAAAACTGAGATGGGGTAAGAGGATGCATAGGTGGTTCAGTAGGTTAATTGTCTTACTCTTGGTTTTGGCTCTGGTCATGATCTCAGGGTCATGAGGTCAAGCTCCATGTTGGGCTCCCCACTCAGTGGGGAGTCTGCTGGAGATTTTCTCCCTCGCCTTCTCCTTCTGCCTCTCCCCCAGCTCCTGCACACACTCTCAAAATAAATAAATACATCTTAAAAAAAAAACAACTGAGATAGATGGTAAATCTTATTTTAAAAGGAATGAATTCTAGACTTAGAGGTGGCTCATAAATTATATGTGCATTCATTTTAATTTCAGCAAAGACAGTTCATAATAATGATTCTTTAGCCAAGATAATTAAAATAACAGGCACCATCTTTCTTATCACTAAAGCATGAAACCTTTACCTACATGGGAGGTTATACCAGAAACTAAACTGTACAGATACCCCCCAGAAATATATAAAACCAATATTACATTGGAGCAAATAAATATAAAATTTAATTATATCTTTTAAATCCTTTAAAATAGGCAATTAACCAAAGAAGATCATATGATAATTTTCTGTGACTATCCAATTAAAAGTAGATTCTACTCTTATTGATAGTATTGAATTATAGTTTTATACAAATAACAGGTACATTTAACATTTCATTAAAAATATTCTCACATACTTATTGTAAATGGGTCACTAAAAATTACTAAATTTTTTCTCATTTTAGGTTCAAGTTCCTTTGAATCTCAGAAGATGGAAAGGCCTTCCATTTCTGTTATTTCTCCAACAAGTCCTGGAGCCCTAAAAGATGCCCCACAAGTCTTGCCAGGACAACTTTCTGTATGTATTTTTCACACACATTGGAGACCACTAGTCTTTGCTCACTGTTCTGAGTCTGTCCTTAAAAATGAAGGACATTTGTCCTTTAAATGTCCCCCCAAATTTGAAGTCTGTCCTCCAGATATATGTCTTATATTTAACATCATACTCTATTTCACAATTTTTGCATGTATTTATTAAATTTAGTCTTTATTCATATATTTATTTGAAATATTGTTGAGTACCTACAATGTATCCAGTTGTTGTAAACATTCAATAATAAATGACAACATAAGTAGATAAAACACCCATTATGTTTTGTGTGCTGGATAAAAGTTTCTAAGCTAGGTAGTTGGTTCAACATGATCAACTCAGAAGGTCACGTTCCACTCACTTAACACCCTTATGAGCCTGGAGCCTGAAAAAAAAATTTTTTTAAATACCTGTTTTAACTTCTTGAGTTATTTGGTGAAATACTTCATTTCTGGTATCAATCCAAAAAAATTATAGTTTTTCTTACTGTTGCTTTATATATGATGTGGAGAACGCCAGAGTAAAGAAACTATGGCAAACCATTATGAAACACCACATCTGTGCAGATTATGGTAGAAGACGGGACATTTATATTCGTAACTAAAAGAAAACTTGCTTTAAACTATTCTCTAAATAGTTCACCTTTTCTCCTTTGGTAACATGTGGATTTCTATAGTCTGTTTTTCCTACTCTCCTCTTGGCATTTAATTAAACAAAGAAGGTAACTGTAAGCTTGCTGTTATTTTTAAAACCATTCCTGGTTTTAACTTCTATTTTTAGTAAATTGAATACCTTTGTATAGTCCTTTATGTTTATTTTATCTGTGCTGCCGTGTGTGTGTGTGTGTGTGTGTGTGTTTGTGAATCTCTCATATACTCCACCAGTATTTTAGGAGGGATAAAAATCTGTTTTGGTTTTATGAAAAACACATCTCTATTATTAATTGAGAACAAAGATATGGATTCATATGAATTCAGGTTTGAATCTTTAATCTGCCCTATACTATGAAAGACCAGTCATGTTAAATTAGTTTATTTTTTTATAATAACTTTTAAATATGTTCAGTGTATTCCCTTTATATAACTTTTGCTCATAGTTCTTACTGAACCATAAAACTAACTTCTAAATTAAAAAAAATAGTAATGTTAACATTGATCACTGTCAGCACAAATACTATATTGAGTGCTGAAGTTTTGGTTTTTAGGAGTTTGATGATATTTTAGTGTGCCATTTTCCCATTTTTCGTTATTCAGACTATTATGGAATCTTAATAGAAATATCATTATTTGGCCTTCACTTTGTTGAAGGTATATAAGTTGCTCTTTCCTGCCTTCCTCGTTCTTTTCCCCTTCTCTATTACAGGTTAATTATAAAAATTAAATCAGGGGGGAAAACCCAGAAAACAGCAGTACCTGGTGTAAAGGAGGCCCATAGTAAATATGTTTCCTGACTGCTACCAAATCATTTGTGTAAATTGCTTGTTCATTAAACCTCATTTCAACACATACGGTACTACAAAATGCATTTAGCTACACCAAAATCATTAAGTCATTTATAATCACCAAACACTGGCAATTAGCACTTAAAGACAAGGATAATTATTTTAATATTCCCTTCTTCCTTTACTTTTTTATAAAATTTACATCAGTTTTATTTTCGTAACCTGATATGAGAGAGTATAACACTATAGGCTTGCCCATTGTAAGTCATGTTTAAAATAAATAAAGAGAAAAATCAAGTCCTAAGTGGTTATGTTTTCAAGTTGGAATTCTTTTCAGAAATAATATTTAAAATTTTAATTTAAAAGTTCTTCAAAAATGGTTTTAGTATTTTTTTTAGAATTATAATACTTCATGATTTTACAAATAATGTCTTTCTTCATTGATCTTAGGTGAAGTTGTGGTATGATAAAGTGGGACACCAGCTGATTGTAAATGTTCTTCAAGCAACAGATTTACCGACTAGAGTAGATGGGCGTCCCAGGAATCCCTATGTGAAAATGTATTTTCTTCCAGATAGAAGGTAGTGAATAATTTCAGAAAAAATATGCAAAAATTCTTAGTAATAGAAAAGGTACAATACCATCTCCTGGGATATAGTTTTATTTAGTTTTAAAGCTTATCAAGGTAAAATTGTTATACAAAAAATTGCACATAATTAATGTGTACATTTTGATGAGTTTGAACATATACATATGCACACCTGTGATACTGTTTTAAAATATAATAAATCATTCTCTGTAAGGAAATAAACTATGTTCTCCCTGAAAAAAAAAAATCCCTCAAGCTTTATATATGTTTTAAAAAATGATATACCAGTTTAAAAATGTTTCATTACCTTGTTTATACACCTATTCACCTTGGATACCTATACATCATTTAGAATGTACCTTTTGAATGTATACCTATTATCATAACTACTGCTTACATTATAGTTAAAATTAGAATAGTGTTAAACCCTAGAGTCTTTTTAGACTTAGGTTAAAAGTTATGGATTAAAAAAAAAAAATCCCAGTAGCAGTACTACATGTCACTACAGTAGATGGCAGCAGATACTTCATTTTGCTGTTTCATTTACAAGACATACTTATTTTTCAGTGATAAAAGCAAAAGAAGGACCAAAACAGTAAAGAAAGTCCTAGAACCAAAATGGAATCAAACATTTGTCTATTCACATGTACATCGTAGAGATTTTAGAGAACGGATGTTAGAAATAACTGTGTGGGATCAACCAAGAGTACAAGAAGAAGAGAGTGAATTTCTTGGAGAGGTGACGTATGCTGTAAAGATTAGCCAAATGCTTACTGAAGTTTTGTGATATGTACTAATTATAGTTGCTTTTATATTGTGCTTTGGTCAAGACACTTGATTTAATTTAAGAACTGCCCTTTCAGATCCTCATAGAATTGGAGACAGCACTTTTAGATGATGAGCCCCATTGGTATAAACTTCAGACACATGATGAATCTTCACTACCTCTGCCTCAGCCATCACCTTTCATGCCAAGGCGACACATTCATGGAGAAAGCTCTAGCAAAAAACTACAAAGTAGGTTAAAGTTATTTTTAGTTAACCAGAATTAGTTATGTTGCAATGATCCAATTAGAGATTGATATTCCAAATATTTTTCAAATGTTTATTAGAGATCAAAATATTGGAAAATTATTTATCTCTATAAAGTTACTTGGCAAAACTATTTTCTATATTTCCCTAATGAAATGTATGTATAGTACAGTGGAGTGATTCCAGAGCTGAAAGTTTAAAAACTCTGAATTACCATTCTTTGCCCAATACCCATTGAGTTGTTTTTATTATTAATGAGTTGCTACATATAAGGTTCTTGATAACTTTATAGTTGCTGGGTATTTTTAGTATTATTATTCATAAGAAACATTTCTAAAGACACATTGTAAAGTATGTCTGTTGTTACTCATCTGGCGATTGGGAAAAAAGAGTATTCTTTTCTGCATGTGCCCATTAAATTTTGAGTTATGACTAATAAATCAACTGACACTTAGAAGCTACATTTTGGTAATCTAGAACCAAATTGTTTTCCTCTTATGATTGAATATTTCATGTTCGTACCTCTCTGATCACTCATTTTCTCAAAGTTAATGTTTAATGCAGTGTAATGGCTAATTTTGAAGAATAAACATAAATATTTTATCCAGGGCCATCGTGTCATTTTTAATAATTTGAGCTCAATAGATTTCCAGCCAAGAAAGTCTTTCACCCTTCCCCCATCCTCCCACCTTCCCTGAACAGTGGAGGAGGGCACCTAATTGGGCAGAAAACTGTATACACTTCACTGTAGGCTTTTACATATATATTGTATATGTATAATGCATAAATTAAAGAAAATACGAAAATTTAAGTGATTAAAAGGAGCAGATACTGAGAAAACGTTACTTTTTTTTTAAACAAACTTTTTTTTTAAAATCAGCTCTGCATTTATCTTGTGTTATTCTTGTCCCCAAAGTATTTAGTAGTAACGTCAATAGCCTTTAAAAAAAAAATTGACCATGTCCTTTACATGTCATTGACCAATAAGACACAGAGGTATCTGTTTGCCTTACTGTTGTGCAGGATCTCAGCGAATCAGTGATAGTGACATCTCAGATTATGAGGTTGATGATGGTATTGGAGTAGTTCCTCCAGGTGCGTGGGTGAAGAGCATGGCCCTGCTTCACTGTGCTTCTCATGCTTGTGTTCACTGTCAGTTTCCAGACTGACTTGGGATACTGAGCTGGAGATTCATAGCACAGAAATATCAGTATTCTATTATTCCATGGTGACTTGTGTTCCAAATTATTAAGAAACTTTAAAATGGACTAGTAACTACTCACTAACAGTCCTACTTATTTAATTCAGTCAGGTTCTTTCTTAGAAGCTAAGATGGCTAGCTAGGTTGAAATCATTCTTTCACAACGCTCCAAGCATAAGCATAAATGCAAATTTCATTTTGAAAGGATATGGTTAATGTTCTCAGATAAAAATTCCATTCTCCTGTGTTTTATATTATATGCCTATGATTTTTCCTTCTGCTGCTTCTGAAAATAATGTAGCCTTCCATGGAATATACTGAGAAAGGTGCATGGCAGGGTTTAAAATTGCATGTGGCATGGCTTACCTTTTAAATGCTTTTGTGATGTCTTTACCACTTATTATAACTAGAATGTGTATGTACATATTAAAATAAGGAAATGCTTTAGAAATTCAGTATTCATTTTAAGTTAACATCTTTTTGTCACTGTCCAGTTAGTAAAATTTTTGTGGCATTGTGTGATTCAAATCTATGTTTCTCATCTGACTCTTGTTAGAAAGTGAGTAAAACCAAGTAGTAAAGGCTTATTTTCTTGGTACTAATCCTGTGCTATTTCCTTGACTTACTAGTAAAAAGTAAAAAGTAAGGAAATATCAAATAAGAAATAAAGAGATGATCTTGGAACATATAAATATGAGTTATTAAAGGCATTTCTTTAGGACATTAATGACATATGACCCCCTAATTTATGTGATTTTTCAGCGGGAGATGCACTTAATTTGAGGACAGTGATTTTGGGAAAGTCAGTAGACAGATTCCACACTAGTGGCTAAATTCACAATTTGAAGAGATACATACAACTTCTTTAAAATTAGGAGAAATTATGGAGAGTTCTTTAAAATTAGTTATTTGCTTTCTATAACTCAGAGAAAATATAGTATTTAATCACTGTATGACACTAGCAAATATTATTAAAAACAATAAACCTAGTGCTGTTCACATCTGTATTCTTAGATAATACTCTGATATCAGATTGTAAGAGTTTTAAATATTAGTGGATAAAATTTCATATTTTCTGTTTTGTTTTTTAAAGTATCATAATAATTAGACACATTCTCCACAGAAACTTTAATACGACATTCAACAGAATATTAGTTTTTTATAAAATTGAAAGTGGAAGAGTGATCATACATTAAATCCACTGACATATTTAAATAGGAATCAGATGAATCCTGGTAGGAAAGTCATCAAGCCTTTCTAACAAGAATCGTGGCCATTAATCAGCCTTAATGTGGTCATTACCAACTCATCTAAACAGAATTTACTTCTGTGTGTGGTTCCCAAGTTTTATTCACCCAGAATTTCATATTTTTAATGATGAGGCAACAGCAAATGGATGAAAGAGTAAATGGCCAACTGAATAAATACTCAATTACTAAAATTGTAAGTTTCCTGTCGTTTTCCTGAGAGATCACACAGAGGCCAAAATGGGAGTTACAGGATCCACTATAATTGAAATTATTCATGTTTGGATACCCCTAAAAAACACCGAGTTCTAAAAATATTTATATTCTGTACTGAAATAAACAGTATTATGATTTTTTAAACACATGTAATCTCTTTTATCATATGAAAGCAGTGCCTAAATTTTCATTTCAAGTAATATTCACTTTTATTTAGCATTTAAAAAGTAATGAGGCAGGACTCTTAAAAGAATATAACAAATCCATAAACAATAAGTAATATTTTATGTTCCAGTAATCTCTTCATAAGTTAGAAAGGGAGAGAATGCTATTAATTTATATTTTCAGGTATACTCTTCATTGATACAAAATGGATGTATAGCTTCTGAAGATCTATAGGTGTGGACAATATAATATAGCAAGTTACACAGTAATATACAATGCATTTTTTTTAAAAAGAGAGAAGGTGAGGCATTGGTAAAATAAGGGCAAGCAGCAAAAATAAAGTGAAGGGATAAGTTAATAAACAGGCAGGTGGGTAACTTCTCCTATGCTTTTAGAGATTGATTATGAATTTGTTACTATGTTTCCTAGCATCCAATATGAAGGGAGGATGGTTTAGATGTGGATATTAGTTCTACATATGTTCAGTGTACTCTGAAGCTTCTAGTTTTGTTTCCTGAAGAAGTTCAAAAGCTTTAATTAGGTGTCCTACTACAGCTGAACCTTAAACTTTCTAATACTTTTGCTTTTATATGACCACAGAGTTCAGTGTTCTTGTTTGATGTACTTATTACTACCTTTCTCCAATGAGGGAATCTGAGGTTCTAAAAGAAGCTGAGAAGTTTAGAGCTACATTTTGTTAACTTTATCATAGTTTTGTTATTATTTAAAATGAATAATTTAGCTGCTTTAAGGAGAATAAAAATAGGGGCGCCTGTGTGGCTCAGTGGGTTAAGCCTCTTCCTTAGGCTTAGGTCATGATCTCAGGGTCCTGGGATTGAGCCCCACCTTGGGCTCTCTGCTCAGCAGGGAATCTGCTTCCCCCACCCCCTCTGCCTGCTTCTCTGCCTACTTGTGATCTTTCTCTCTCCATCAAATAAATAAATAAAATCTTAAAAAAAAAAGAAGAAAAAAAATAACCATATGCAGAATGCCCTTATATGGGGCAAAACATGTGGTAACCCCAACCTTTCTGAGCATTACTGCAAATTCAGAAAGTGAAAGAACAGATAAACACACTCTAACTTTGAGTTAACCAAAACATTGAAATGAGCATAAAATAGCAATTTCCTCCCTCCTTTTTCTGAAGGTAAAGAATATGTGTTGTAAGCAATAAATTAAACAAAATACAAAGAAAACCAAAGTATTTTGAAAAGCATCAAAAAACCTATGTATACAAATTAGGATAAGATAAAAAAAAGAAGATACTATTCTCTATGTAAATACAAAGAACCCGTGGAAAAAAATCAGTGATACCCTTCTAACAGTAAGATGTCTAAATTCTCTAAGTTATTTCATAATAGTTAATTATATCAAATATGAAAGTGTTATTTATACCTTGAATTCTCATTGAAATCTTGAAATTGTGCTCCCAATTCAATCCTGACCTTCCATAATTATTGTATGATTGAAGTTATCTAGTGATAACACATGGTAATTTAGACCTTGCATTAATTATCTTTAAAAATAACCATGATTTTTTTATAATTAGCTGTGAAATAAATTTCACTACATGTAAATTTACTTGGTTTCTTTCTAAATTTAATATTACAGTTTATACACCTAAACAATGACAAAGAAACCTCCCTATGTGGAATTCAAAATAATAGCTTAATTGCTGTGATATTTGTTATAGAATGAAGTATATGAAATTATAAATTATAACATTTATGGTTACATTATTTGGTCATTATACTGATGTTCTTAGAATGACAGAATTGTTGGGCATTTCTGATCTTGATATTGTTATTTAGAATTGTCGCCCATAAACATTTATGGAATGTTTAAAGACCTTTCTTTAAACTTAGTTAAAATATACAATCACAACAAACAAATTATTGGAGAATTTTAGTCTGCCTTTAATAATGGTGTTTCATGGCATATTTTTAAAATAATGTAGGAGTTACTAAGTAAATAAATGAAGAAAAGTTCAAACTACCCAGTTAAATTTAATGTTTTTATGTTTCGTGTACTTTTATATAGTTGTAAATATAGTTATTTTTCCTTTGGCCACAGAATTTTTTATTATCCTTTCAATAATGGCAAACAATGACCCTTGTGAAAAAAAAAATTTAATTAAACCATTACTTCGATTTGAGATTGGATTACTACTTTGTCTTAACTAAGTCAGAGATGATATAAACCTTTTTGTTTCAAGGGAGAATGAATTTAAAATTTATTTTTAATTGCAGTTATGTTAACTGCATTAACTAAATTATGTTATCAACACATTTGTGGAATAGTTTCAGATGTCTGAGGTAGATTTGGTGATTGTTTATATAGGAAAGTTAATTTTCTCTGCATTATTGCTATAGTCATCCCTGTCCATACACTATTTTCATTTGAAAATTACAGTGTTATATGTAGTTTGCAAAATTCAGTGAATATTTGTAATAGTGAAGATCTGGTACTCTTGTTTAACTAAAATTGATAAGAGCCACCTGGGTGGCTCAGTGGGTTAAAGCCTCTGCCTTTGGCTCAGGTCATGATCCCAACGTCCTGGAATCGAGCCCCGCATCAGGCTCTCTGCTCCGAAGGGACCTGCTTCTTCCATTCTCTCTCTGCCTGCCTCTCTGCCTACTTGTGATCTCGTCTGTCAAATAAATAAATGAAAAATCTTTAAAAAAATAAAATAAAATTGATAAGATAACATTTTCATTTTTTTCCTGCAAAACCACCTGAAATCCAGCTAAAGGAGTTTATCCTTCGGAAGAAAAATTCAAATAACACTTAAAAAGACCCCAGATTTCTAAGCATTGACTATCTATTAACTATAGTTCACTGTCAATGAAAAATCAATCACTCATTCACTTTTTAATTTAAAATAGTATCCCAGCTCATCATAACATCTAAGACATTAGCTTTATTATTTATATGCAGTATCTCCATAGGCACCTTTGAACAAATCTGTAACCTGTTTTTATGCATGTATATGTTACACTCTGTGTACGTATACTTAATAGTTTTGAAGAGAAAAGCTAATAATACTGATTGCATGGCATTTGTTGTAGTAGGTCAGTGGCTGCTTTAGATATAATTTGATATTTCCACATTAATGTTTACACTATAGAAGAATACTGACAGATTTTTTGTGTGTACTCTTGCCAGTAGGTTATAGGTCTAGTGCTAGAGAAAGTAAATCTACAACATTAACTGTGCCAGAACAGCAAAGAACAACTCATCACCGCTCACGTTCAGTATCTCCTCACCGCGGCGATGATCAGGGAAGGCCGCGTTCACGTTTACCAAATGTGCCATTACAGAGGTAGGCTTTGAGATGGGCTTCAAGTCTCTGACAGTACTTTTTAAATTTTAATACAATGTAAGCTGCCTCAAGGTTGTTACTGACATGAAATAATGGTTTAATTGGTGACGTTTTTTTTTTTTTTTTTTCAGAATCATTTGTAAGCAAAATGTCTTTATCCATTACCCCACCTATATTACATTCTGTTCTTGTATCTCGAGAAATTTTTTCCCGGAGGTAGAAGAAGTTTATGTCCCAAGCACAGTTTTTTAATAACTATCTTGTATTCTGTTAGCTAGTTTTCTCTCCTGTTAGGAAAAATTGTATGATAGTGAATAACTTGTGGAGAGAAATGACAAAGAGAAAAAGGTTAAGAGGCAGAATGTGTGTTTTTAAGAAATTTAGAATTTAGAAAACAAATTTTAAAAAATTTAGAATTTAGAATTGTCTTTTTGAAGTACTTTAAGTGCTTAGAAAAGTACATAAAACTTAAGTAATGTAGTGCTGTATTTTATCCTATCCTGCAATATACTTCTGAAATTTAAATTAAGTATGCAGATGAAAATTGTCCTTTTTTGACAGAGGTGCAAGAGAAGGTTGGAGAAATGTAACACAGGCAAAGCACTCCTAGAGAATAAATACCTTTAACACATTGATAAAATACGTGCTCGGTTATGATAACAACACTTTTCAAGCCATGCCAGCCTTCTGCCTGTTACTGATAGATACTCGCCATTAGTCTTTCTGCCAGATTTGGGAAGAGTATACACTTTGATGCGTTTGTATTTTTGAAATAATTTTAGGAGTTTAGATGAAATTCATCCAACAAGAAGGTCACGCTCTCCAACTAGACACCATGATGCCTCCCGAAGTCCGGTTGATCACAGGTCCAGAGATGTGGACAGTCAGTATTTATCAGAACAAGACAGGTATTTGTTCAAACTATGATCTTAACATTATAACTCTTTATTTGCTCTGTTTTAGTATATGATAGATATCTTGGCATAATACATCAGAAAGTAGCAATATTTAATCACTCAAAACTGAACTCTCAAGGAACAGCTATTAAGATACTCTAATAGAAATGCAACTGTAGGAAATATTTGGCTAACATTATATTGTCATAATGTGTGCATTTTTTTTACAAATTGAAATTTATGTTTAGCCAGTTTAAAATGTATAGCTTATTGTTTCTAAATTATAGAAGGAAGCCTACATAAGCAATGTTCAAATATTTTGTGTTTTGTGGGTTACAGTCTTTGGGATGTTATTTATGTAATTATAAAATTATGTTTTTTTATGTTATCAAACAGTTTTGGATACAGGTAATCTGAAAGTGTTGCAGAGTTTCTGTGAGAACTTCAATAATAATATTTTTACATACCTAATTTCCATAAAATGTCTATAAAGTATAAAATATATGAGATAGAGTTTTTCATATAAATAAGTATTTCCTGGACACAATTACTAAATATCTACATTACAACTCCGCTGCTCTACATGCCCATAGACCTTCTTCTCAAACTAACCACATACCTGTGTAATATGCCAGACCACAAGCTCCGGATCTGATTTAAGGTTTTAGAACATACACCTTATTGAATATTCTCTTCTGGATTTTTAAAAGTGGAGAAACTTTCAGGAAGGAGTAGAGAAATGTTAGTTGTGCTTCATGATTGACTTTTTGTGGTGTAGTCAAGGACACAGAACTCAACAGAGCTGCTTAATCCTTTATTGTCATCCTACTGTGGGAAGTGGTGCCATGAACTTGAAGGGTGAAATCATAATGGGGACTGAGATAAGAACTGCTCTGAGGAATGGGATTCCACACTGCTCAGCCTGAGTTGAGATGAGTGAGGGCCCCTTGTCAACATCTACTTGGGTCATTTTCAATTTAGATGAGGATGGAAAAAAAAAATGACTTCTTGACCAGGGCATTTAATGAAGTGAAATTAATCTGAGCACAGAAAAAGTACTAGTTTTTAGAATAAAATAATTCTAGTCAAGTATATTTATGATTGGTTAAGAACAAACATTGATAATTGCATTTTTACTATCTGTAAAAGCCAAGAGGATTCATGCTTAGAGTTCCAGTGACCATCAGAACGTCCAGATATGTAGGCCTTCCAGAAGTTTTAAAAATATCCAGGTATCTGGAATCGGTCTTATTTGGCAGAAGATTTAGTTTAGTTTTGTTTTAATATTCTTAAAGTCACTTGGAAATACAATAGCAAATCAACAACAGCTAGGACTTTGCCATGATGTTTGTACTTTATTGTTTAAACTTTTTGAAATACTGTCATGTTTATTTTTGTTTAACCTCTCGAGCAAATATGCTAGTGCAGACAATCTGGTTTCTTCCCTTTTCACGTTTTCATCGGCATACCATTGGCATTACCCATGTCATTTAATGCCTCATGATTTATCTGTTTCATCCACCACCCATCCTGTCTGTGCAGTGAGCTTCTTATGCTGCCCAGAGCAAAACGAGGACGAAGTGCAGAATGCCTACACACTACCAGGTAAATACAGGGATTTGGCATTGGTAACTGTGTGTGATGACTCTCTTTCTATTCTACTATTCTTTCTTCTCCCCTTAAAGCTATTATTACGAATATGTAAAATTAATTTCCCGAATATTCAAAATTTGTTTTGTTTTATTGGAGGTTATGGAAAGGTTCCAAATATATTTTAATTCTAATCCAGACAGACTGCTTTTCTGTTTGTTTTTTCAAATTCCTGAGACTGATGAGCCTCTGTGGAACTGTTCATACATTCCTAAAACCGAGGAACCGATTTCCGCAATTACAATTCGAAATACTCACTGTGAGCGGCCCCACCCCAGCCCCTGGCAGCGCGCACACACACACACACACACACACCTGTCTAGTCACAAGAGGTCTGATCTGTGCATGGCAGTGTTATTGTTTCGATGATTATGTTTGTTTTAGCCTTTTTTTTTAATTTCCTTTTGGAATCTCCTATTGTTTATATCATTTGCTTTTAATAAAATCTTACAGCAGTCACTTCTTACTAGCTGAGCATCAGCTGCCTTCTTGATAAAGAATGAGAATGTCTGACCTTTAACTTCTAAACCCTCCCTGCCTTCATCCCCACACGTTTAACAGGGTTGCAATACAAGCTTTCTCTTATAAGCATGCAACAATATGATGCCTCTTTAAAGATGAAAAGCAAAAGAGATGTAATACTCTCCTGTAATACGAGCTTAGAATCTGATACTTTAGTTACCTCTCATCCCGTCTTGGATTTCATATCCAAAATAAATAAGTTGATTAGTGAATCTCCTACAGATTACTCATAGAATGCAGTCTGCAAACACTTACCGTCAAGTTAGAGTTAATAGAAGGTAAGGCAGTAGAAAGTCAGTGACACAAACCGACACGCAGGCAAACTTTTTCAGATACATTGGCCAATACAAAGACAGTAGGAAAGAAGAGGAAAGAGCTATAACTGGACAAATGGAGAACGTATTTTGTCTGCATGGAACGTGTGGCTCTGCTCAGTTATACTAACGGGATCATGCTAATAAGAACTGTTTCCGCTTCTCATATCTATAAAATTATCCTATTGATAACAACTTCTATGTCTTCCTGTAGTGCCACAGGAAAAAAATGAGGAAATACTAGTTTTGATTGTGAACTGGGGCAAGATATGAAATTATAAATATTGTAAAAATTATCTCAGATTCTTTATACTGTTCAGCTGCCCAGGCTTACTATTAGTTGTTTTTCTTTTCTTTTTTTTATTAGTTGTTTTTCCCAGCAAATAGTTTGTCAGTAGGAACAATGTTTTTACAAATTCAAAAAGCTTTTTTTTCTCATAGTCCTATTGATTTGACCACGACTGTAAAAAAATAAGATAAATTTAGACAAATGGAACTAGACAGCTAAATATATTTTTTTCTTTCCCATATTTTCTTCATATAAAGGTGAAATATCAGGATATGCAAAATATGATATGCTGGCAATTTCATCATTTTGTACAGTCTTATCTTCAAAATACATCATTTCATATTCACCTAGAATTTTAAGAATAAAATTTGAGGATTTGCTACTTTCCAGCAAGCAAGGAAAATAAAATTCATTGAGCACCAAACATAGTGTTGTCATTAATGTACTTTATCTCAATTCTCTGGCAGTAATTATATATTACGAATGTTATTACCCTCATTTTACAGATGAGGAAAGATGCTGAGAAAGTTTAATTTGATAAGTAACGAGCAAGATGCAAAATCAGGTCTACAGACATTTTCCACTAAACTAGTTTTTCCACAATTAGATTCTGAAGAGTTGGTGCTGTGCCAGTAAAAGAGTTTGTGAGTCAAACAGATTTCGGAAACTTTGCAAATTATAGTCAATCCCTGAAGGTTTAGTATGCACAGTATGTTAGAGTCAAGAAATCTGTCTCATGTTGTTTAATCCATTTTCTGCCTATTTATTTTAAAAATTAATATATAATATTCAATTACATTTATAGCTTAAAATTATTATAACTTAATACTTATGGTAATATGTATCTTAGGCATTAAACCCATTTTTCATAAAAACACGACCTGAGAAAGTAATGTTGTACGGAAAGTTCTATATATAACTGCCTTACTATGTCCTGGGTACTTTATATCCGTTATCTAATTCTCTGAGCACCCCAATTAAGTGGATGTTATTTACTCTTTTATATAAATGTATGGAAAGGCCTGACCTGAATTAGCCAGGTTCATTGCCATTAAGTGGCAAAGCCAAGGCAGGAATTTAGGCCTTCATACTATATATAAATGTTATGCTACCTTCCGTTCTGTTTCACACTCTTTGCTAACCCTTGTTCGAGTATTCCTGAGTAAACAAACCACTTTTGAACCAATTGCTTTAAAAAGTTGTTTAACAACCTGTTGCTGAAGATACTTGCTTAAGGTCGGAAGTTGAAAAGAAGACTATTGTCTGTGAAGCAGGCAGAATTCTTAGTTTCAGTAAAATTTGTCTTCAGTTAGTTTTCAAATATAGTACTCTAATATATTTTTAAACTGAGGCTTTAAGAGATTTCTTTTGATTTGACCACTAGTATAAATATGAATAAACCAGTGGGGTGTTTGAATGTTTAGTTTGTCCTCAGCAAATGTATATTCCCTTACCTTTTGTATTTTAATATGAGCTGAAATAGACTTGTGAGTTTTATAGTCAGCAATTAAATTTGTAGAAACATTATTAAATTGTCAAAAAAATTAAATGATTAATTTGATCTAATTTGCCCTTGGTGTAGTAGAGACCATCTATAGAATCCCTCAGAGATTTTTAAATAATTTAGATAAAGTTGGACTTTTTTCTGCCATTTTTCTGCCAAATCAAAATTCATATTCATGTTTGCATCTACTGCCCAACTCGTTTGATTTCCAGTGATAAATTGTACCTGTGGTTAGATTTCGATTCAGAAGTTAGTAAATGGGAAGGATTTCCTCCACTGCAGTCACTTGGTCTTTGGGCAGCCCAGTCCCGTGACCAGCTTTCTCCCTGCATGCTGGTTAGCTCTTGCTTATGCTAGAATGTTAACTCTCTCAGTCACATTTTAATTCCAAAAATACATAAATTATTTGGCTAGTACATTTACTTTGAGTTGTTTTCTTCCACAGAAACAGGTATAATATTAAATCAGGGATTAAAGAGTAAATTTGAATATTGATGAACTCATAGTTTTGTTAGCAGATATTTTTCAAATTAAGGCAGTAAAATCATAATTTTGAGTATTTATCTTAATTATGAAGACTGATGTCTATGATTCCATATTTTAATAATTCTTATTCTACCTTCAAATAATTACTGTGGTTATTCTGATAAAAAAAACGAAAGAGCTGTCTTTGTTTATAGCTTTAATAGGCCTCCTATTTTTTCCATGCCCTAGTAAAATTTGCTTCATCTATATTTTTCTGTTTCCTGCATGTTTGTGTTGCCACGTTCCAGACATTTTGGTAGGCACTATAAAACATTACCACCTAAGATGCCTTTATTAGAGAACAGTTCTCACTGGAATATTTACAGGTAAGAGTCATAACAGTGAGTCCCAGTTATAAACTAATCCTGAATCCCTGGCCTACTAAAAATAACAAATTTAAATTCTAATAAAGCACTAACATTTCTTCTTGAAAGTAATTATGTACAGAGAAACATTAAAGAAACCAAAAAATAACTTTCATTATAAAACTTATGAATTCCAGAATATTTCTTTAAATGAAACCTATCAGAATTCTAGTTGTCTTGTCATTTATTTGTTGTTTCACTTGTTGATTTTGATTATGGTCGTTAATTTTATGTTATTTTATTTTTGGATAATTTTACTGTGTGAAGCTCAATTCTGCCTGCACATACCAAAACCAAGTCAGTGACTAGACAGGACTTCCCCCTTCATCATGAATGCTTTCACTCAAGAGTACTGAGATTTACTGATGAAATATTGGTTAGGTAAGACCATTTGGAAGTCATGCCTTCCACTTCCCTCGTCTGGTGTTGTGAACCAAAGTAGTTGAGTTGTAAATTTTTTCTCCTCCAATGTCCTTCATTTTGTTTTGGTGTGGCATCTGTTCTCGGTAACGAAGTTTTAGGCATTTTGTTTTAATGCTTTCTGTATCCAGTTTTTTCATAAGTAGGTGTGATCTAGTCTCATTTTTTTCAGTCTGAGACCCTCTTAAAAATTATGCAAACCAACTCAAGCATAATCTTTGTTTAGTTTCATTTTCTAAACAAAATTTTGCACTGCCATCCTGTCAGCTCTCTCACACCCTTATGAGCTGAATCACAGTGATTCTGCATTTTATGTAAAGGGGACATTATTTTATGCTTTACTCTCTAACATGGTCTTCCTTTCTTTGTTTTCTTTGTCTTTCTCATCTACCACTGGATGCAATGCACTGGCACTAGTGAACTGCAGCCCTCCCTTGACAGGGCTAGGAGTGCTAGTACCAACTGCTTGAGACCAGATACTAGTTTGCATTCACCAGAACGAGAAAGGTATAAAATAAAGACTTACTTAATTTCCTGTCATTTGTACTAGTGATTTTTTTTTCCAATCACTTCATTTTGTTTCATGTGAGTCTCACAGGTTTATTCATTCATGTTCACTTTGCTAACTGTCTCCATCTCGCCCCTCCCCTTACTATACACGTGTAAGCAGAGATATGTGTATGTGGGTAAGCTCCAGGCTACACATACACATATTTCCATGAACGTTGTTGCAAATGGTGTGATGTAATTTGTAACTGCTTCTGGCTGCTGCTTTCCCCCTTCTGTTGCTGTTCAGTGGTTTCATTTACACAGGACTCAGGGAGCCTTCAGTATGCTGATCATGTTGTAAGGTCCAGGGAGTTATCTGAAGGGGAGGATCAATTTCCTATTAGTTCTGACGATAAATAGTATTTATGGGTTTTACGGCAACCTACCACAAACTTAAAATAAGAATTCTATTTAAGTAGAGAACTTCCCTTGTGAATTTATATTCGTTGTTTAGTCAGCATACTCTTTGACAGACATCATGTTTCACAGTAAGTTATACTTTGACAACAAAAAAATGGTATGTTTATCTTAGATCTTCTGATGCCTTACAGAAACAAATAAATGCACATTTATAAACAAACACATAATTTCACTTAACACTTTTAACTGACTGATTATTAAATAATTATGATTTTAATTCAAATATATTCAAAATTTTTGCATTACAATGTCTCCTAATTCTGAGGAGCTCGTTTTTCCATGGTAGTGGAACATTCTATCCCAGTAAACTTGGTTATAATTGATAGCCTTAGATGTAATTGTTATTTCTTTTCAGTTAGAAGTCATTCACTGGACATTTGTTTACTACCTCTTTACAAATCCTGAAGAAAAACAGTTAGCGGTGCTAATGTATAACCCTCCTTTTCTTTAGGGGCTGCTTTAAACTTTCAACAATCTTTCTAGTTTGGATCTGTTTATCTATTTATGGGATGTTTATTTCTGGACTTTAAAAATAGGTATGGGTAGACACATCCATTTTTAACTGCATATGATTCTACTGAAGTAATTACTTTTTTATTTAGTTTTCTCTTGTATTTGTACATTTTGTAGTAGAAAACAGTGGAATCGAACTTACGTTATTTTTTTTTTATATTTGTAAGATAAATTTTAGTTGAAATGACTATAGGCTCTTCTAAAATCACAGTTGAAATTGTTTTATTTTTCTCTTTTGTTATATATTACCTGCCCCAAGAAAAAAAGTAAATATAAGAGTAGCAAGAAAAGCCTTTTTATATTTTATACTTATTTTTATTTCCTTTTATGTTTCTGGCTGGTAATAAAACAGCATTGCTCAAGTTAGTAGAATATTCTGACAAAACAATACCTTAACACTTTTGGTATCATTTTTAGAGCTGGTAATAGAAATATAATGCAAGCCACATGTATAATTTTTAATTTTCGGGTTGCCATATTAAAAAGATGAAGTTAATTTTAATAGTTTAACCCAGTATATAGGTGAAATCTAATTCTGACATATAATCAGTTAAAAACTGTAGATTATTTTGCATTCCTTTTTTTGTATTCCTAATAGCCACTTGTGGCTCATGGCTACTCTATTTGACAGCACAGGTTTATTCTTATGCTAAAACCTATCTAATATGTGTTCCCTTGTTACACTAAAGCCGTAGAGTTCACAAATCTATATGTTGGTGAGTTTCACCTCTCAGATAATACCCTTAAAATAGATCTGCCTGTAGACAATCTGGCCACAGTTATTGCACTGGTCATAGTAAAGTCTCAGTGAGTGTACTTATCATAGAAGAAAAATATCATTGAAACCTATATTCACTCTATATATTGAATAAAAAGAAGTTTTCCATTAAACAAATGAAAGGGGATAGAGGGGCAGAAATTTGTGTTATCAATGATTTTCATTTAGTCAACCTCGTTGCCAAGAAGAAAATAAAATAAGTTTTAATCAAGAAAATTACACAAGTTGTAGATTCTTATTGGTTTGGAGGATAATGGCCTCAAATGCCCTTTTGTGCACACTCTGAAGCAGAACATCACAGTATCAGCAGTGGTGACTTTGCTGTCTTCGGAAAATGTACCCAACATCCCCAGGCAGAATGTGCAGAGAGTAGGGAGAAGGAGGGTTGGAGGCTCTTCCAGGGTACTTAATTTCTCTGATTGACCAGAGAGCTTCTTATGTGAATGCCTAATTTATACATAGTAGATAAAATGTTAGAGAAAGTTTTTTAAACATAATTTCATATTCTTAAAATGTCAACGTGTTTCCACAGACTTATGAGCTATAAAAGTTGGATAATTTGCTGATTCGGAACCATCTGATGAACATTAGTTTGCTCTTATACCAATTCAATTCCCTTCTCTGAAGTATCTTCGCTAACTTTTTAAAACCAATGAAGTTTTGTGCCAATGCAAAGGATGAAATTGTCAAGGCAGACTCAATATCCAATACCATAGTTCACTAATGATTCAAAAATAGAGGAGCACCAGGCACAGATGACATATTCTTTTCTTCAAGAAGTCACAAACCAACGGATCCGTTTTTCCTCCCTTATTAGGGTGGTTTGGACCAGGTTAGATCATGCATGGAGAAGCACTGTTTGCAAAGGAAGCCATTTCAGTTTTTGAGTATCTTCATTGTATATTCTGTTGATTACACAAATAACAAAAATAAGTATGGATTAGCCCGTTGCTCCATCTAGTCATGCTTTATAAATCAAGAAATTTGGGGTTTATTTGCAATGAAAGGTCTAGGAAGACTATTTCCTACTGAAGATGTCTAATAGAGGACTCTTCTTTATGTTTTCACTCGCAAATACCACTGAATGTTTACTAGGAAGTCTGGTGAAGGCTTATCCACTTTTCCTCCATCTTTATTCAGGGTCTGCTTCAGGTCATTCATTCTCGCACCCTCCCACCCCTCCCTCCACCCCTGTTCTCTATTTGGGAAAGAGTAAGTTACAGGCCTGCCATTCACCTTTTCTTTCCCAGGTTTTAAAATAAATTATTACTTAAATGTTCATAAACATTTTATTTTTAGAGCCACTGGAGAAGAGTTACTTTTCTTGGATGTTTTTCCTTCTTTGACCTTTCGTAGAAATCATAGCCTTATTGAAGGTTCATGAAAAGGTAGTCGACTCACTGCCTCCAGTTTTTGTACCTCCTCATAAATTCTGCAGTCTGATTTCTGTTCCTTACCACGGCTCTACCACTGTATTAAAGTTCCTGTTAACTTCACTAGCTCCCCAATTATCCAGCAGCATCTTGCAACATTTTGCGTTAACCACCCTGTCATCTGAACCTCTCCTCTATTTGGTATCATCTGCAAAGTTTCTTTCTTATGCCTGTTAGGACACAGTTTCCTCTTGCTGGCCTTTCTTCCTATTCCACCCCACAAAGAGAGGTGTTTTTCCTAGCTCCATCTATAGTTTTTCTTTGCCCTGCACATTCTACCGCTGAAATTGTATTTCTATCAACAATTTCCATTCTAATACATATGAAGACAATGCTCCACTGTTACTGACCAGGCCAGAACTTTCCCTTGAGCACTAGGTCTGAATTTCCAAATGATTGCCGTTTGCATACATCAAAATGTCTGAATTAAATTCAATATCTCCCCTTACATCCTTTTATAGCAAAATACTTTGTTTTCCTAAATTTTGCTCTTATTAAATGGCTTTGACATATAACCAGGCACATTTTCTGAAACATTTTTCCTGCTCTTTTGAGAATTCTCTTTTGAGAATCTCCCAAACAGATCCCTTCCCTTGATTATATTGAATTATATTAAAGCCCTTCCTTTGTCCCATTAATTATTTGCCCCATTAATTATTTCATAAACTTTACTTATAGTTTTTATTACTTTTTGTCTCAAGTTTTCTTTTCATTAAAGTTAAAATACCATCTTTCCTTTGTTGTCTGCTAATTTTAACTCATTCTTCAAAAATGCAGGTCAGATAACTATAGCTTTTATTTAAAACCTTTTTGTATTACCCGCTCCCTCATACCTTTTGTCAGTTAAAATTATTCACTTTTCTGGGCCCACAAAATATTATATATTTCTATTAAAATATTATATTTTACTTAGTAGTGTGTTTGTTTTTTCTGCTATATTTTAAACCTGGAGGATGGGGATCATATCTTATTTATCCTTGCCCTCTCTTATGATAGCATTACTATTTTTTACTTAGCAAATGTTCAATTTGGAGATTTGGGGTCTCTAAAAAATAGTTCCTATTTTCTGTTTCCAAATTTGGGTCTAATTGTGAGCTAGACCCAGGACTAGAAGGTAGGAGATCTAATTATCACCATCAATACAAGGGACACGTTTAGAAGCTGTGACTTTAAGTCTGTAGGCTTGCTAATAACTCACCCCAGAATCAGTCAGATTCACTGAACCACAAGACAGGTTCAGTCCCAGGCCTCACATCTTAGAGCTCTTTTATAAGTTTATGTCCTATAGCGTTTGCTGTTTGCAGGTAGCTTGCTTTGGAAGGAGTAATCCAGAAAGGATGAAGTCACCTGTGCCTGGTCATTCAACAAAGTCACTGATCTTGTAAGCCAGTCCTCTTGGGGTGCCTGGGTGGCTCAGTCGGTTGAGCCTCTGCCTCGGCACAGGTCATGATCTCCTGGGATCAACCCCAGTTCAGGGGGGTTCCCTGAACAGTTCCCCTGCTCAGTGGAGAGCCTGTTTCTCCCCTGCCTCTGCCTCTTACCTTGCTTGTGTGCGGTCTCTCTGTCAAATAAATAAATAAAACCTTTAAAAAAAGATAAAAATTTAAAAAAATAAACTAGTTCTCCTTTCCTGGGGTAGAGGGTAGAAAGAGACCAGGAGCATTGCTTGAATGAATTTCCCTCTGTATGGAAACACGAGGACTAAGGGGAAAGGAGGTACCTATCTAAAACTTAACAACTGTAAATTGAATTAAAATAAACTTTGTCTCAGAGTATAAGTATCTAAATTAATTTTACTTTAAAATAATTATTGGAATTTTTTTTTCTTATTAATTTGTATTTTTGTTTCAAGTTTTTAGTTAAATTCCAGTTAGTTAACATATAGTGTAGTATTAGTTTCAGGAGAAGAATTTAGTGATTCACCACTTAGATACAACATCCAGTGCTCATCACAAGTGCCCTCCTTAATGCCCATTACCCATTTTTTAAAGGACTAAAATGAATAGTGGTATTAGACAATAAAAATACATACTGTATAATCAATTATCTCATTTGCTCAGACTTGGTTTCTAATACAGTAGTTCACAAGTTTCTTACTTGTGCCATTTATGGTTTACATTTCCATATAATTTCTCTTTTAGAAAATTGAACTGCTGAGCTATGTTCTGCCAAGAGATACACACCATTGAAAGGTATACATATGCAAGTGTAAATATTAATTGCACACTCAAACATACACACATATGTTTTACAGCCTATCAGTGCTGGCGGGGGTGGGGGAAACATGACATAAGAACCATTTAATTGCTTACCAAGACCTGTCAGTTCTAATTCCTTTGTATCTCATCAGTGGGTCCCCTCACCACTGTTAATCTCTTAGTTAAGGTTCTTATTATTTCTTATCTGTGATAATTTATTATCTACTTGGACATTCACAAATATATATTGGTTATTTTTTCTGTAACTGTCAAAATTAAGCAAAAACAAATAGTCTAGTTCCCTATGCAAGGAGTTCTTAGCCTGTTAATTCAACCCTTCAACCATCAGAGTGACATTTCTTTCTGCTGTGATCACAGGGAAAGGGATGAGCTCTGAGCAAATAGAGGGTCTTAATTAATGAGTATGGGATACCTGATATGGAAATACTAATACTGTAACTAACCAGTAATTTCTAGGCAGACTATATTGGAAAGAGAAATCAAGAAGGAGCTGGTTCAACTTCATGATTAATAACTCCAACATAGCCTGCCATGCTACCTTCCAAGATGAAAATGGAAGCTGAACCATGTGTATTTGGCTCAATAACAAGGAGATAAAAAGTCCATTGTTGGCCTTTTCTTCTGTGTCATAGGAGAGAAATTGTACATAATTTAAAAGCATATAATATGTACCAATATATTTGAAACTCACAAATATGTTATAGTCAAACTTATGTAATATCTAGTCTTTGGACAAAAATTGAGTGTAAATTGATCTTGCTCCCATATTAAATACATAAGGGGAAAGCAAATGGATTTCTTATATTGGAACCATATATCAGCATATTCAGAAGGACTTTGAGTATACAGATAATACATGTATTATGCTACATATTTCATCAAAAATTACCTTTTAATAGCTTGCGTTCACAGTTGCCTGTTTCCAAATGTACACCTTTCCCTCTTGTAGCTTTCACTGCATGTTCCATAACTACAGCATTTTCCTTTACTTTTTTGTTTAAATAAACACAAGGACTGGAATTTTGCCTCAAGAAGCAAGGTTATTCATGATCTTCTCAAGCTAACATGACTTACTACTTCACATACACAAAAAAACACATTAACTGTATTTTTGTGTTTTCACATACTGTAAACACTTCCAACTCTGTCAGTTTTAACATGACTAAGCACAACATAATGTAGAGGATACTGTGGTTGTGATTGTTCTCAATTATTTTAGAAATATTTTTTCTTTATTGTCTCTTCAGAACAAAAGCCAATAAAGTGAAATATATTTTAGAGCAATCAGATTGGACAGACCAACTATTTAAATAATCTAAAATTATTAAGTAATTTAAAACTAATGCAAAGTATTTTTAATTTCACAAACATGTAACACTTAGAAGAGTACATGTCACACAGTTTGCTCCCCAGATTCTGCTATTGATACCTTACCTTTATCTGCTTCATAGTTTCCTTAAGTCCCTACTTGAATCATGGAAAGTTTGTCTTTCTAAGGGTAACTGATGAAGCACAGACTTGAGGGGGCTTTCAGAATCAAGTACCTGCTGATCTCAGATAGCCTAGTCACATGTTGACAGCCCTTTGCTGCTTTTGTCCAAATAATAAATCCAGTCAGCTAAGTGAAACAGCAAAGATGGCTTTTTTTAAAAAAATATTAGGACTAGTCTGGATAATTATAACTCTTGTAGCTATATGAGTCCTTAGAGACAATTCAGTTATCCCTTGTTGCATACAAGGAAGCCAATATCCAGAGGAATTATCCTGTTCAAAGTGTTCATATCTAATATATAGAAATCCCCAAATCTGGCCTCTTCAGTCCTTTATTGCCTCTTCTCAGTTTTCAACTATGTGTTTATAATTTGTGGTTGTACACAGATAGAATCTCAACGTAGTTTAATGAATGAAATGAAAGAATGAAAGATTCAAATTCAGTTTAATGAAAGAATGAAGATTCAAACTTTCGTTTCACTGTTGATCACAAAAAAGGTATTATTGTAAACACAGAAATAGAAAACTGTGTTTCTGCTTTGTATTAAATTCACACACCTTATCTTTGCCGCTTTCACACACCTTATCTTTGCCGCTTTATCCAGTAATTCCAATGCCTAGTATCAAATAAGCATTGGTAACTTATTAAACCTATTTTATTCAGACATAAGCCAAGTTCTTAAGGGTACATCTTTTTAACTTAAAGTCATATATTGTGTGTGTGTGTATGTGTGTGTGTGTAGATATTTACACACACACAAGCACATTTTAAAAGAACAAAATTAAACACAATAGATTTCAAACATCTTCCCAAATAAATTGTTTTTCTATTCACTTATGGGATGACAAGATTTATGTTCTTACAATATTAGAATCTATCTGTCCAAGGCTTATCAAAATCAAGAGTAAATTATGGAGCAAAAAATCAACACTTTGCCTTTTTGGGGTGCTTTTCCAGTCCTAATGTTCCATATATTCTTTTATTTTAGGAGTTACTAAATGTCCTGTTTTTTCCTGTCTTGTTCATTGGGCAAACAGGGGTAGATGGTCCCCCTCCCTAGATAGGAGACGACCTCCTAGCCCCAGGATTCAAATCCAGCATGCATCTCCGGAGAATGACAGGTACTAGCCAACTCCTCCTCACAGACAAGTGGCTTCGACAGGTTGATAGGCCACCAAGTGAAGGATAACCAAGAGAAGTGTTGGTCATTATATGCTTCCTCTCAGGAGCCAGAACCAGATATGTTGTGATTCCAGCACTAAATGCGTCCCACCTCTAATAAAGCACCTCAGCGTGTTACTGAAATGAGGGTGGCATGCAGATGGCGTAGTTTAAACACAAGAAAGTCAGATCCAGTGGAAGAGTTCTGATTTAAATGAGCATTTGTTTCAGTGTTTTTATTTTCTCGAAACATATTTAAATATTGCTTTTGTTTAAACATGAATACATAAAAATTTTCAGGTGTTTTAAAATATATTAAAATCTGTCACGGAAGCCTTTTCTTTGTTATATTGGTTGATGGTTTAATCTCAGTTGTCTTAGACTTGGGGGAACATTAAAAATGTCTGATTGGAAATAAAATAACTGGTTCTTATATATTGTATGTTTATGGTGTTTTTAAACCACATATTGTCGAAGGCTAATGTCAATCTACAAGGTAGGTCTTTAAAAGTAGCATCAGTCCTTTGAATGTGCCTCATGCTGATAATGTCAGAAATGCTGTGTTATCCTTCTCACAGGCATAGCTAACCCAGTTCTCCTGTTTTACTGTGATTCTTACATATAGTCATTGGCTTTAAATATCTTTTTCTGACTGGTCACAAAAAGTTGTTGGATGTTTGGGGTGCTTCTCTTCTAGTTGAAGCAGAAATTCAGTCAGCATATTGGTATATTGATTGAAGTGAAGTGTATTTAGTAGCTCAGAAACAGAACAACTAGTAAAGCATTTACAAAAGGTTCCTTTTGTTCATTTCCAGTATGTGTGGATAGAGATAGCAGAATAATTGCAATCTTAGTTAAGAGTGATGTCATTTTTTTTCTGTATCTGTAAATTATCAAGATAACTTCAGGATTTCAATTTGGAAGAGAAACTAAGCCTTGTCACTCAAAGAAAATTAAGTCATTTTACCATTTTTGGAAAAGACTACAAATTGGTAGTTTATAAAGACTTTAAGAGTATTTCAATCATGTTTTAATCTTTAAGAAATTTACAATTTAAGATGACTTCATATTTGAAATTTAAAACTAATTCCTTTTGGTTCCTAGGATAGAATTTCGGAGAGTAGAACAATTAGCAAATCTCCAATCTAAAAATTATTCTAAATTTAAAGTATTTTTAAATAAAAATATAAAGTAATCATATAAATTAAATAAAACTTACATCCTCATTGCTACTCATTCATTCAACAAATATTTATTGTGGTCTGCAGTGTGCCCTCTTATTTATGACTAGAGACATAGCAGTGTTTAACAAAAGCAAGGTTCTGGCCATCAAGGACTTAGAACTTCCTTTTATAAAGAAGCCTTTGACTTTATTCCAGACAAATGATCCAGTGAATTTCATCTCATATAATGCTGTTTGAGTACAAGACAATTAAATATAACGGTCTTTATAATGAATACAAATCTAAGTTTATCGGGTCACATATTAAGCAAAATGGAAGTCCAAATAATAGTTTCAGTTTTTATATACATGAGATGGAAATTAGTTGTCATTTAATGACATATGAATTAATTATGTTATTTGATTGTGTAGATTATATATATATATATAACTTTATGAGTAAATTTTAGGAGCAGAAATGATCATTTTAGATAAGATCACTAAGGAAATTTTACTAATACATAATTCTGAATATACATTTTATTTTTTATTATGACTTATTTGTATATAAGATTTATGTTCAACCAAAAAACATATATTTTAAATGGCATGATACTATGATTTATTACTATAAGGAACAGAAAGTTATTTACAATAAACTTTTACTAAAATATAGGAATAATATGTGCCCATAAATATGACAGAGAAATAGCTAAATCAACAGATGCTATTTTCGTAGGTAACCATGTCAGCCACTTGGCAAAACTTAACACTTGCATTTTACCTCTTATCAGTGTTATTTACTTATTCAGAAGTTTCTGCCAATTTCTGAATGAAGGGAGGATAATATCAGATTTGGAGACACTGAATGCTCATGAGGATTTGGGCATCATTTGACTTTTCCCCTAGGTCACTGATAACTAGGAAAACATTCTAAAATCAGTGACAGTTTATATAATCAGCCTTTGGATGTCTTGAATCAAGGTCTTACTTGGTTATTTTGAAAATAAGCAAAAAGTTTTGCTTAGGACAGTTCTCTAGTAAGTTGGAAAGCATCTAGTTGCCTCCTTATTTCTTATAGCATGAATATACTTGTGGTTATATGTGCACACACACACACGACTTTTAACATACCATTTTCCCACAACTTAATTTCAGTTTTAAACAATCTTGATGTCATCTCAAGTTGTATAATAGATTTGTTTGGAATTAACATGGAAGCATATTTTTCTAGATCTAGGAAGATTTCCTAGAATTTGTAGAATATTTAAAACAAACAATGATGAGGAAAAAAAAAAATTTAGAACCCCAGGGGATGATTCTGACTTTAAAATTGTGGGGAAAATTTCTCTGCAGTTTTATTACTAAAAATGTGAAGACAGTTTAAAACATAATCATTCCAATAACAAAATACGTCTTTGTAAGTGGCATTATTTTAACATGTAAAAAGTAACTTTTATGAACCTGAGTTTACATAATTCTGATTGTGAATTTAATAAGATTTGCATCTTCTTGTGGCTTTAAATTAATCAAAATTTTTGTGTTCAAGTTAGAAAAAAATGTATTTTAATACACCCCTGAAGCACAAGGTTCTGAGTTTAGTGCTCACAGTTGAATCAATCATTCTTAAATGTGAAAGGCTAGTATAAATAATCATAATTGTTATTATCTAAGTCTACTTTAAAATATTCTTGGCATAAGTGCTTTTTCAGGAAAATGCAATATATTCTTATTTGATAATTTTTGAGATGTATTTTAACACTTAATTAGCTTGAAGTTGCAAACTCCGTGTGATTGAGAATATTTTTGCATCATTATACATGACATCTTTAGGGTGTGTGACTTGAATAAATACTAAAAATATTTGATGAAATAACCCTATTTTCCAGGACTTTATGTTGGTAACAAATAAATTATTGGAACAAGTAAAACATCCCACTGTGTTAAAGATTAATTCCCAAGTCACTAAAGTAGGTCCCATTTCTTTTGTAAATAATCACGTTTGTAGAGTTTTCCACACTTGTCACTTAGTAGCAGCTAGTTGCCTATTAGAATCTCTGACCAGAAGTGTCAGGTGTCTTCCTTTGGTTCAAACTGAATGGATATTCTTTCTCTATTAACTATTTCTGGAATAAAGAGGTCACCTACGTTTTCACTTCCAGAGTTCATGGCAGTTGCCAGAGTGATGCAGAGTAATGTAGAACCATTTATAAATTCAGTATCTTACTTACCATTTTTATTTGCTTGATAACATATTTTGTTATCTGATGTTCTTTATTTGAGTTAGCGAACTACACTCATCCACTAAAATACTTAAGCCTGTTTAATGGCTGTTGTCATATACATAAATATCGATACTGTACGAAAGGGTGCACGCATCCTAATCGTATGCAACCATCTTCACTGCATATGGACATTTCTTACTTAGGTAGATTCTATTCAGCTTTAAAGTCTTCTTACTAAGCTTATGAAGAGACAAGATGATAGACATTTGCATTCCACGATCAGCCATCTAGGTAGTTAGCCAGCATATATACAGATATTTTCTTATTATATCAGTGTTGATTCTAATTAAATTAAAACGTTGTGGATTTAAAAACAAAACAAAACAAACAAAAAACCTATTTTCATTTTATTATAAAATAGCCTTAAATAAGTGCACCTGAATGGCGCAGTTGGTTAAGTGTCTGACTCTTGATCTTGGTTCAGGGGTTCAGGTTGGATCTTGGGGTTGTGAAATGGAGCTCTGCATGGGGTGCCCTGCCCAGCACCCAGTGTGTTTAAGACTCTCTCCCTTTCTTGGTCCCTTTGCCCCACAGCACTCTCTCTCTCTCTCTCAAATAAAAAAAATAAGTCTTTAAAATAAAATAGCCTTAAGTAATGCTACTATTTTATTAACATATTGATTTTAGCCTTTAATAGAATTGTAATACCTTCAGAAAAGCTGTATTTATCAATGTCTTCAGGGAATTGCTCTAATTGAATTTAGTTACTGAAGAGGAAAGGAAGTAGCACAGAAATAGATTTTAACAATTACCTCTCTTCATTAGTACGTTTTATGAATCTTAACATTTAAATTAAGAGAAAAATAATTAAAAATGGAGCTTCAAAAATTAGATTTAATTAAGAACACTTCCACTTCTCTGATTATTACTTACTCTTGCTTTGATTTAGTAATAAAATAATTGTTATACCTTCATTTGAATGTAGCTTTATAACTTCTAAAGAATTCTATTTGTGTCCTGTGAACTAAGGATCATAAGGCCAAAACCATATAATGATTAAGTTGTGAAGAGAAAAGAAAGCTCAGTATTTCTGATTCATGCATGTCTAGACCAAAGAAACATTCTTTATGAATAATAAAATGATAAAAATTTGTAATAGAACAAAACATGTTAAAACCCAAAATAAGACATAATAGAAATGCTATAACTGTTTTATTCACTTCTCTCCAGAGGTCCCTTCAGTAAAGTCAAATCATTCAGCTCACTGGATGGCAGAGTGGGCAGAGAACCAGAGTACATGAGGACATGATGGTGGTGTCCTCACCAACTAATTAAGGCCACTACTACCTTGGATAAGCCACTTAACCTTATGGGACTCTGTTTCCTCATCTGCAAATTTAGGTAGTTGTAGGTGGCCTAGCTGAATCCTAGTGTCCCTTTAAGACTAAAATTGTGTCTATGCTGCCTTGTTGCAACATGATAATCATATAGGGGGCCAATAATAATGATTGACACTTCATGATGCATAAGTCAATAACAAAATGCCATTTTTTGTTTATGATATTTTGTATTTTACTGAAGCCCAGAAAACAATGAAAAGTTCCATTTCTAAATTTACTTAATTTGATGTAAAGTGAATTTTATAACTGTAGTTATTTTTTTACTTATTGTAATTTTTTAAACTCTCAAATTACAGGATAATACTCAAAATAATTACTTTTTTAACCATGCATTGAATAAATACTTATGAGCAGCCACCATGTGCTAGGTATTGATGTTACAGTGGCTAACTCAAGACAGATGCCATTCCTGATCACAAGGAACTTAGAAAGAGTATAAGGTAGAATATAGTTCATTTCACTATGATTCATTTTATGATCATATGATCAGTAGTTTTAATAGTGTAGTAGTACATAAATATAGGTTGAATCTTCTAATTATCATATCACAAACCTCTATTCTAAGAAATAGCTGTGTTTAAAAAATATAATATATTCATAGCTATAACTTAGGATTTGGAGTGGAAAAGACATTAGAATTTTCTATTCTGTATTCTTGCTTTACACTAAATTATTACAATTAAGTGTATTTTATTTTAACTCAATTTGAAGATCCTTTTAAGTGGCTAAAAAGAATTATAAAGACCTACCCTTTATAGAAATCTTTAGGTGAATCTTCAATAAATGTAAGTTTCTATAGCATTTGGAGAGGGAAAAAAAAGATCATTCTTAACAAGAGGGTTAAAAATAAAAATAAAAATTTAGATGCAAAAATTTCTAAAAATAGAAATAAAAATTTTAGAATTAAAAATTTAGAAATAAAAAATTAGATGCACGAGTTATTGTCATCTGATTACAGAATACTGAGCTCAGCACTGCTATAGACAAAAGCCTTACCTTTAAGAAACAAATATGTGTTATTATCCATTTAAATAATACTTTCATAGCACTCAACCGCTAGCTAGTTCTGAGTAATTCCCAAACTACTACAAACCCTTGTTCTCTGTAATGTCACAACTGTAACACAAGTACTGAGCAATATTGAAGTAGAATTGGCAAGTTTGTGAGGGGATCGTATTATCTCCACTTCACAGGTCGAAACAAGAAAGACAAAACCGAGACACAGAGTGGTTAAGTATCTTGACTAAAATCACCTCGCTAGACAGAAACAGTTGTTAAACCCAGAGGGGCTGAATCCACAGTCCATGCTTTGAACTCCTGGGCTTCTTTCACCTCATGGTTTCATATGTAATGACTTTGTGAATTAGAGGAAATTATTTAATCTCTCTAAGCTTCAATCTTTTTATTTTTAAAAAGGATTAAAAAAAAGTAGTCCCCACCTCACGAGATTGGCGAGATTATAGATGAGTTAGTGCAGGTAAAGCCGTCATGTAAGCACCTCAGCAAGTTCTCCGTAAGTGTTAGTTATCCTGGGTATTGGCATCGTCATGGTTGTCATCACCCTTGTTATGGATTATTGGGATAATCAGTCTAGCATGTGAGTGTTTTATATTGTAAGGATGAGAAGAGGAAGGAGAGTTGAAAGTTTTATGGAAGTCAAGTCTCAATCAAATCTAGAAAGAGTAATAGAAATTAGTAGGGATAGAAACAAAATCACACAAGTTCTACAAGATGTCCATAAGCCCTTCCATTGTGCAGTAGGAGGAAGTTTGTACGAGAATCTACGGGACTCTACATGTCTGTCCTCCCCCGCCAATCTTTCCCTCCCCCCATCACCAAACTTGTCATCTGACTTCTTCCTCTCAGCACTTCCCTTTCCAGTTTCCTTACTTTGTTCAAACACACCAGGCACACATCTGCCTTAGGGCCTGTGCCCTTACTGTTTCATTTTCCTGATACATTTTCCATGAGAGATATACGTGGCTAACTCCCTTCTCACCTTATGTCACCTATTCAGTGAATCCTTCCCTGATCACCCTGCTGAAAATGGCGGTCTGCATCTGCCCCCAAACCCCACCCTCACACACATTTCTGATCCTCCTGGACTTGGTATACTTTTTGTTGTTGCTAGTATTTGCCACCTTTGCTTATACTATATAATTTAAGTAAGAAATAGATCTGGGATAAGCCCTCAAGATGTTGAAGGCTTTTTGTTGTTGCTGTGTATTATTTTTCTCCTACAGATAAAATATCAATTGCTTAAAGGCAGAAATCCTTTTTCTTTCCCCTACAGACATATGCCAAGCACTTAGAACAGTGTGGCATGTGTACATGTTCAACAAGTATTTGTTGAATGAATAAATGAGTGAGAACCTTTGTGACCAAAAACTCTGCTCTCATTCCGCTGAATATGAGAAGAGGAACATTTGTCCTCCCAGTCCTTGGGCACTCTTGTGGTCCAGTAATGTGAACATGAGCTTGTCACTTCCTCTGCTCTACAGCACAGAAAAAACAAAACAAAACAAAAACACCAGCACAGGCCTCTGGTGGGGTTCAACTCTACCTTGACATGATTAAAATAATGTCTGAAGAACTCTAAAAGTGTTACCAAAAAAGCATCAGTTTCCCATGATATTTTTATTATTTTTATTAACATATAATGTATTATTTGCCGCAGGGATACAGGTCTGAGAATCATCAGGCTTACACATTTCACAGCACTCACCATAGCACATATCCTCCCCAATGTCCATAACCCAACCACCCTCTCCCGACACCCCTCCTGCCAGCAACCCTCAGTTTGTTTTGTGAGATTAAGAGTCCCTTATGGTTTGTCTCCCTCCCCATCCCCATAATGGTATTTTTAAATTTTGAGCTCAGATACCTACGGGGCCTCCATCACCTTCTCCTGCTATCTATATGCCTGCGTTCCGTGTGCTTTAGGAACTGGCTTTCCTTCCCAGCAACCACCTCCCATCGATTTCAGGCATGTGCCATGTACTTCTCCACTCTTCTGCACACTACAGTGCCCCCTCCTCATCATAGGATCAAAAAAGTAGACAGGAATATCAGAGATATTCCTTTAATATGAGATATTATCTCTTAGTGCTTTCCAAGGCCTACCCCCATATTTCATAGTTTCTTCCCTTCTTGAGGAAGGGTGCAGCCCCAAGGACATATATCAGACCCAACTTCATCCCTTCTCTCTACTGATAGTACATGACAGAAACAGGTTAGGAGCCAGACATACTTACATTCTTATCCCAGGTCTACTTCTTACTGACTGGGTGGCCTTGTCCTGAGCCTGTTTCCTCATCTTTGAAATAAAGATGATACCTGAAAGGATTGTCATGAAGATTAACTTATTAAAAGTCAGTATCTCCCTCAGTACCTGACCTAGAGTTATCCTTCCATATATCCTCTTTTCCAACAATTCTAGGAAAGTGGTAAGCAAGAGATGTTTCTCTCTGCATCAACACTTTTTTCATCAGTTGTGAGATGAAAGTGAGACGTCATGGTAAAGGAAGCCCAAGAACACACAGCTGAAGCCCAGTATTAGAAGGGCAACACAGGGTGGACCCAGTTTTGGCAATAGCAAAAGATATAGGTAGAGAGGAACAGCCCCAGAAGTCTGTACACCCTGTTGGACTTCATACTTTGACGTGTATTTCTAGTGGAGACAGCAGAGCTTGGCACATATGAAGACACTCTGATTATCTGGCATTAGTAGGGAATGACAGACAGTTGTCTCTTTGTTGTTGGAAGGAAGTGATATCAGGAAAGAAAAATAAGCGTAAATTGTAAAGAATCATCTATTGAGAGAAAAATATGCAATTATCAAGATTAAAATGCATGTTACTTTCAATGGTTTCTCTGGGATTTTTTAAAAATAAGTTTTAGTTTATTGACCGTAATATTTTATACTTATTTCAAATATATAGTAGGCGAGACACATTTTAGGTCAAATAGCATATGTGAGCTGCTGCTTAGGGAGGTAAGCTCTCTATAGAAAGATTTCTTTGGGAAAACACATTTCAAGTTCCAAACGCTTGAGATATATATGTATATATACACATATATGTATATATACATATATATCTGGAACATAGAGTAAATTGAGAACTTGATTCTTTGGTGATATGTAATTAGTTTTTTAAAATGCTACATGGTTACAAAAGCATGTTTATAATAACTTTGGAGATAATTTAAATACTTGATTTAAGATGATTATGTGAAGCATATTTCACTATGGTATTTTTCTTCTCATATTTTGTGGGAAAAGAATAACAAACAACAAATACTTGCAGCACCCAGTTTCAACTTGTAAACGCAGAGGGCACATGCTCCTTTGTAGTCTTTCAGCACCCAAATCATTGCTGTCATCACATCCGTCCTCACTCCATTTCTCTCCTGAACTTGTTTATTCATTAGGAGAGGCAAAGTTGCTCAGCAGGGGTCCATAATAAATCATTCCTGCAGACAGACCTGTCCAGACTAAAGGAATCCCAGCTTCTTGGGTCTCCTGTTGGGCAACTTATGTCTTCCACTCAGCACCAGTTCAGATTTTTATTTATTATTTTTTGTTTTTATTTTTAAAAGCACTGACTGACAAAACCATCTAAATAAGATAGTTGTCATTTTTCATGTCTATTGTTTTTATCATTGTATGAAACTACTGTAGCTGTATTCATCATATATTTTGTATTTCTTTAACATTTCATTCCACAGGCACTCCAGAAAGTCTGAAAGATCTAGCATCCAAAAACAGACTAGGAAAGGCACTGCCTCTGATGCAGAAAGGTAGGCTTGGTGTTGTGCTGTGTGGCCATCCTCTCTTTCAACTAATAAATTCAGGGGTGCCTTAAACTCTCATTTTACATGATCAGTTTTTAAACATAGCCTGTGATGTTTAAAGACATTCATGTAAATAGATCTCCCATATGGGAATAGCCTCAAAAAAACAAGAGGAGGGTAATCTGAAGGTGGCCCTTAAATCTTAGGGTTTAAGAAAAATCTCAGATATGTCTCTTAGTCGTCACGCTGATTACTAAAGAGGACCAGATCTGTGCTCATTACTATTTACATGTTAGGACATTAATATTTTGTTTCTGAGATTTTCTGAGATTCTTAAATGTTATCAATGAATATAATACTTGGGATATGTAAATATTTTGAGTGTCTGTTATTTATTTACGTGAATGATGTCATCTTTTAAATCTCTTTTCTGCAAGCACATCTAAGATTCTTCCTGTATATGAAAGATATTTCCTGAGTTAATATAAAATTAAAGGAATTACTGACCTTCCTTTGTAATTCATCTAACTTTATAATTTTTTTTTACTATTTTTTGGTGTAAGATACTAATACATGATTTTACATAGTTGTAAAAAACACCTAATGTCCCATTAACACATTATTCATTCATCAAAAAAAGCATTGAGAACATGCAGGGGGACACAGACATAAATGAAAGAATGGATTGAAGTCTTACAGCTATTACTATAAAGGTATGCACAAGATACAGTGAAAACACAGGGAAAAGAGTATAGTGCAGAAAGGAGATATCTCATAAAAGGTGTCATCTGAGCGAAATCCAGATATATGAAAGTAGATGTGAAGAAAATATTCCATGAGAAAGAAAAAAAATATGAGAAAAAGCTGAGGCTTAAACTTTACTCTTGATTTGGGGGATCCATATTTTGAGAGGGCAAGTTCTTCCAGGAGATGGGAGAGAGCGTTGAAAATAAAGCTGGAGAAATCCGTTAGATGTTATGTCACACGTGACCTTGTGGACTGTTTAACAGAATTTCAGCTTCTGCTTTATACCTCCATGAGCCATTGATGGGCTTGAGAGGCTGGTGACTGGCTTTGAGTTCCAAAATTATAGATCACTGTAACAACATTTTTGTAGGGTGGATTGGAGGCTCCAGGGGCAGGTACAAGTCACCACTAGGCTGTCACAGTAGGCTTAATTGAGATAAACTCTGAACAATTCAGTTAGTCATTTAAAAGATATGCGTGAAGCGATGTGCTAAGGTCAAGGAATAAAACAGGGAACAGCAAAAGAGGAAATCTTCCCAGGAGATATTACTTCTGAGTTGAGATCAGAAAAATGAGTAGCTATTAGTTACATGAAGGGGTGTGGATAAAGAGAAGATGGAACTTACTCTTACCTAATAACTAGGGAGATATTCACTGTTTAGGGACTCTAATTTACAATAGAATGAGGATTTAGAGAATTCAGAAAGTGTTGAATAGAAATTCAGTTTTACAAAGGAGCTAGGCTTTGAGAAAGGGAATGAAGAACAAAGTTCTAGCACTTTAGATAGACGGTAGCACTTTAGATAGATAGATACATAGATTGTCTGTAATGAAACAGTATTGATTATGTTTCCATTTATATATTCTTTAATGTTAACTCAGTTAACTGCAGTTTCTTTACTAGAATTATAAATGACTTAAGTTCCTTAGACAAATTTGTAATCTTCAACCATTCACTGCCCGTCTGCCTCAGAGACAGACAGAATTTCAATTACTTCGACATGATTGAAATTTTTCCTCCAAATCTTACTCTTTTTATTCCATTCAGGCTTTAATTCATTTAACAGTTACTAGTTGAGTGACTACCATGTGCAGTTTTATTTAGGACATATCAATGAACAAGTCTTTTTCACAATAGGATACTGTTTTATAAAATGGTAGATGATTCTAGAATCAACTGATGGCGCTTAACTACAAATGAATAATATTTGGGCATTTCCTCTACAACACTGAAACTATCTGTAGATAAACACAAATCCTCCATCCCTGCAAAAAAGGATAGCAAGAATTTGATTGATTCCCAGTCTCAAATGTTTGCTGCTTAAGGACCACACTCATATTACTCTTGCTTTACTTACTTTGCTAACAGGTTTTAATATAGAAAATGCAAACGTTTTAAGTGTGTAGATTTGTTTGATTGTAATTAAAGCTCTCCATTGATTTGTATTAGAGTGTAAATTATATGCCTGGTTTTTAAGTAAGTTGTTGAATAACTAGTTACAAAAGAATTGGCCTGGATTTTCTAGGTTTGTGCTACTCTTATTTCTTTTAGAAGATACCATGAGTTGACATCTAACTACAGGTGAATTGAGGTTACAGTATGAATGCTTTGGACACTGATTTGAGGTCTTTGGGAAGTTAACAACATGCTCAAAGGATTCATATCACATAGTCACCCCTTGGCTTCTGGCAAAATTTGCTATTTAATGGTCATCATTTTGAAGGCCCTTTGTTGGCCTTAACAAATTTGGCCTTATGGGGAACAGTATTGTAAGAAAATATTTTGAAAAATATGGTGACTAGTTATAGGCAGAAGGCAAGCAGAACTCATGTCTGACTTTTGTGCCTAGCATTTAAAGCAGTGCTTTACATTGTCTCAGGAAGCTCCGTAGTCAAAATCTGATTCTTCACTCTCATATGAATTCAGCTATATGACCTGCTTACTAGCAGGTCATTTCTCCTTTCTACTCAGTGACTTTTCTTGTTGTGGAACCTATAATCTGCAACCTATCCAGGGGATGTTTTGTCAGGACTAGTATTGGGGATTAACCAATTCTAAGAAGGAAAGCTTCCCAACATATATGCATTTTATGTTGTGCTGGTGCTACTGGAAGGAGAATGTGTAGGCCCTTAATGCCCATTACAGAAGGAACCATTTTGAACAGTTAACCTTAAATACCATGTGCATGTCCATCCTTTAACAAGCCATTAAAAAAAAGAATTATATTTTTAAGCTGCATTAGGAGACATTTACTCTTACAACAATAGCTATGTCTGACTAACAACTTCAGATTTTGGTGAGAAATGTGCTTTACTTAAGTTCAAGTCAAAACACTAGTCCAGGGTGAAGAGAGTAGGCATAGATTGGGCTCGCTGAATACTTAGATACACATTTGGAGATGGTGAACTAGCTTCAGACATACTTGGGTTTTAATTAGAATTTTGCTCCAGAAGTCTTATATTTTGTTTTTAAAAATACGGGCTATTTACAGGTCTATAAAATGGAATAGGTATTCATTAAATGCCATTTCCCATACCTTTTATTCCTACAGACTCTCAGCAGACAATTCTGTTAAATCTTGTCAGACAGTTTGACATTGGGATATATATTTAGATTTTGTTTACAAGATTAACAGTGTATCCAAGGATTTGCCATTTTTCATCCTGTGATATGGAAAGAGAGCCTATCTCAATAGGCAGCACAGGGAGCAAGTGTTGGCACTCAGTAGATCTGTGTGGGTCCTGCCTTTACTACACATTAGCTCTTTTTCTTTTTACAAGTCACTCTGTTATCCTCGGTTTTTCTGTCTATAAAATAGGAATAATGATATTTCTCAGAGTTGTTAAGAATATGAAAAAAGAACATACATGTGTATGTATGTGTGCACATATACACAGACATTCAGTGCCTGGCTCCATACTGATGCTCCGTAGAGAATAGTTGTGACAGCCATTTTATCTATCCCCCATGCACTCCCTGTTCCATTTTCTAATACGGTGGCTCCCCATCTCTTCCATTCTTGCAAGCTTAACATTCTTAACTCATCCCATTCCACTGAAACATCAAGGCTCGACAGCCTGGATTCTCAACATTTCACTCCTGTACCTCAGAATTTCTTGACTGATTCACCTTTCCTCTTGTCTGAAATGAACTGCACTTGGCTCCATTATCTTTCTTCTCCAAAACCTTGCTCTTCTCAATGTTCTGCATTTTCACTCTCCTCAGTTTTCCTTCCTGAAATTCCGACGTACTGCCACCCTCCTCTCTGTACCTCAGACAGAGTGGTTTCTGATGCCGCCCCTTTGATCTGTGCTTTTCACATTTGTTACAGTTCAACTGGCAGCAGGACTGTTGTCATTGTGGGACTTTTAGTTCATGTCAAAGAAAGAAACAGACCTGGTGCTAAGTGATGCACCTTAAGTACTGTGCAAGGTGTCCTCAGACTCTGCCCGCCAGTGGCTTTGGAGATGGGAACATTAAGTCATGGAGTCTCAGTCTATATAATTCTCACCTATTATAGAAATAATAATAGGAGAGTATTGGCTTTCTCACCTAGAAAGCCATTTATTTGTCTCCAGAATTGCTTTTTATATCTTTACCATTCAGTTTGGTGCCATATAAGGTCCACCTAATTTATTTATATTTCAAGTCACATTTAAGTAGTCCTTTTAGTGCTTATGAATTTCATTAAGGAATGAAGTAAGATTTTAGTGAAATTGAAATGAAATTTCTCAGTACTAGGGTGAAAACCATATTCACTTTTTAAGACCACACTAAGAAAGTGTATTGCAAACAAGGATGGCTTGAAGTTTATTCTCATGGTAATGGCTTGTGAAGAGTAATAGATAAAAACTCTTTCTTTACCAAAGGAAAGGACTTGATCATGCAGTGCTTTCCATATAAATTAATTCTGTAGGGTTGAGTTATGTGAAAAGTCAATTGAGAATGAATGAATGAACAATCTTAGTATGTATTGTTAGTTATTTTTTCTTTTAATTTGGAAATTGAGACAACAGTCTAGGTTTCGGGATTTGCATTAGGGCCTGATAAAGCATTAATGCATAGGTCAAGAAGATAAAAATGCAGCTTTATTACAGTTCTAAGTTGTACCTTTTTCCCATTTTATTGTGTTGAAATATAGGAGATACCCTGAATTAAAATAATTATAGCTGTGAAAATCATTTTATTTGAAAGAAAAATTGTCAGTATGAATACAAGTTGAATAAAATACTCAATAATTAAAGTACTTCTGGTGACCAATATGTTATTTTTTACTCTCACATTTCAAATCACTTGATAAGTGGATTTATAGCATTGTTTCAAAAAGGATGAGGTATTATCCCTTTGCTTCTGTCACTTTAAAAAATAATCCGTATTGGGCATTTCAAACATCCATTTTATTTAAAATACATACTGGAAATGATTTTTTAAAAAGGCAAAACCATGTATCTGTTTTAAACAAGATACATAACAGTTTTTAATTCTTAATCCTTAATTCATAAATTGGCTTCATAATAATTTTGAACCCTATATTAAGGTACCTGTTAATATACGGACAAATATTTTTTCAGACTTTTTTTATCTTGGAAGATGTTATTATCCATAATCAGCCATTTGTATTTAGTCAGTTCAATAATGAAGCATATTCCATCTTATTGCATCATTTTAATTTGTTGGTCTCCTTAAATTAACCTCAGAAGACATCTTCCTTTTGCAGCCTACTTGGAATAAACTTCCTATTGCAGATTAAAATTATGAGCATTGTAAAAGTATACACAGAGTCCCACAGTGCACTATTTCTTCTTGAAGGCAAGTGTTTGAAGTATCACTGTATTCGTTAATCTAATCATATTTATTCATTCACTCAAGGTATCTGATTGAGTTCTCGCTCTCTGTATGGCTGTATTCTAGGCACTAGAGATGCAGCTCAGTAAAAACCAAGAGACAGAAGTCTCTTCCCTTGTACAATTTAACAAGAGGTTTGTTACATTGGAGGAATCTGGATTAGCCCTCTAAAAACCACATGGCATGTACATTTGCAATAACTTGTCAGTTTCCTTTGAATTCCATTTCAGTGATTGCATAATGATGGGTTTCTTCTGGTTTTTAAAGTTGCTGCTTTGTAAGAGTAACCAGGTTTTCTCCTTGGACAAATGTGTTGGTATCAAACTTAATGTGAACCTGCTGACTGAAGATCTTTTTTGGCCCTAATGTTTTAGGGTTCTCCCACCATGCCTTTCTAGAAGGGGATACGCAGCCCTAAGAGCGACTGATCAGCCAGTCCTTAGGGGAAAACATCCCGCTCGCTCAAGGTCGAGTGAGCACTCTAGTGTCAGAACACTGTGTTCTACCCACCACCTTGCCCCCGGAGGGTCGGCGCCACCTTCTCCACTTCTGACAAGGTCGCTATTCAGTGTCCAGCCCAGCATTCATGTTCTGCCTCCGGGTGTTGGTGTGGTGTTGTACTTTCCTGAGCACTTGATGCTTTCACTCATTATGACACCATAATTTTTAATCCTTTCTTTGTGGCACTTCAACCTCTCCCACATCCTCTATTACTTGCATCTATCTTCACTGTGCTGATAATAGTCTATAGTTCCTGCCAATTAGCTATCATTGAAAATTAAATTTGGCTGTTTTATGTCCTTCCATCTGTTTGTGGCATATTCATATATATCTATATCTATTTTAATGATGTAAAATTCTTTATGAGAAATTACCTGGAAAATTAAGTGTGTATTTGCTTTCAAAAGTATAAGAGAAATTTCTTTACAAAAATCTTTTGTATGTGTTCAGTAAAATTTTAGTGTTTAAAAGTTTTTCAGTTTAAAAAAAATTGAATGCCAGCAGATGGAGGTCAGCTTACTCCTGTGCAGTAGTAATGTATCTGCACGCTTTTCAAATTTGTATTTGTAGTTTTGACCCTTGCATCAGTATGTTTTATAGCCAAGGTTATTTTTTTAAGTATTGTCAAGTTTTTCCTATTTAAAAATAAACAACAAGTGAATGGTAACTTTTATAAAAGTCTACAGCTAGAAGTATTCTAATCACATAAATAATTCTAGATATAATAATTGACTTAATGGTAGCAATTTAGACAACAGCCTTTTTTAACTAATTTATCTACATTGTTAGGATTCAGAGGCTGTAAGTAGATATATTGGTTCAGCACTACCAAAAATGGATAACTTGATGGAAAGCCACAACTTCATAGTAAGTTAATTCAAAGAAGTGAGTGTCGTTTTACTCAATTCAGGAATTTGTTATGCACAACGATGTGTGACAGACATAATCCTGTCTCTTTTAGCCCCTTTTTATAGTATTTCTTTTATACATGTCATCAAAAGCATTTGATTTTGTTTCCAAAGGCTGAGTTAGGAGGTTTATGTCTGTTTTAATAGTAACAGGAAGGGGGGAAAGGTATTTGTCAGGCCCTCTTGGAGTTTCACCATTTCATTCCCCCTTTGTTTTTTGCCCACAGAATGCACAGACAAGCAAGTCCAACCCATCCTTCTCCTGCAGACACACCCTTCAGCAGTCGGAGGGGACGACAGCTCCCACAGGTGCCAGTGAGAAGCGGCAGTATAGAACAAGGTATCCAATAAAGAGAGATCATTGTCCAAAAACCTTGGATTTGAGAATCACCTCTTGTTATATACATTTTATTATCACCTCTTGTTATATACCTTTTATTAAATGAATACTACTTTAATTTATGTAGTTTACTGAATCCTAGGATTTTGTGTCCTAGAATTCTATTCCCAGAACCAAGTTACAGTGGTTCATGGCATATACTGTTTTTTGCTGAGTGAGTGAATGAATGAATTTTGGATTGTCGATTGGGAGAATGAATTGAGCCCTAGAAACACCTTTTTTTCAAAGGGACAAAAAAAAGAAAGTACAGTTTTTAAAATCTCAGTAAAATATGGTATTTTATGTGTTAGAAGAAGGTTTATTTAAGCTTGTTTTTAAAATGTTTTTAAACAAGCATTTGATCCGTATCTTTACCAGTATTTTTTGTTTTCACTTACATGTAATATCCTGGTTTTTTATACAAGTTTTATGAAGAAAGAATAACTTAGAGCACACATTTTAGTAATTTGGGTTTTTTTTTTCTTTTTAACAGTTCATCATTACTTACAGGTTCTCTTATTTAAGCACATACATGTTGTGTTTATTTGCCTAGAAAGGGAGAGAATGAAAGAGAAAAAGAGAGAGTGTGTGAAAGAGACAGAGAGAGAGGAGAGTTTTGATAATGAAAATTAGGTTCCCTAAACTATTTGGGCCAGATTATTTCAATACTGGGTTAAAATAGTTACTGTTTTGTTTTGTTTTGTTTTTCTCATGTGACCCAAAGTCTATCCCATTTCTTAGTAGGTGAAAAGATTTATCAGTATATTTTATCACACAAGTGTTATCAGACATCCATTAAGTAATGTACTGAAATAATTTTTAATTTGGGATTATAAATACAGCAGACTTTGTTTAAAACATGTGTTCAAAATCTTCATCCTCATAAAACAACTAAAAGGTTCACATTTTGAATATTTTTTTCAGCAGTGTTGGTTGTTGCTGATGTGACACTTATATTTCATTCTATATTGAGGGAGCTGCATATGTGTTTTACTTACATAATTGAAGTAACTTACTGTGTATCACAGAAATGTATCACAAGAAAAGATCTAAGATAAATACATTATTTCAAAGACTGATGTGAACAGGGGATATAAACAGAATACTTGGTTTTAGAAAAACTAGGGTAGATTTTAAGAAATACCAACTTACTAATAGAGGAACGCTGTTATGGTAAATTCTGGATGTGTATTATTTTAAAAACTTATACTCTCATTGATATGTCATGCTTCAATATTCAGGGTTGTTATAAGAGTATTCATTTAATTAATAAGGAATCTATGATGCCATGTGAAACTCTGACTTTCTTTTCTAAGGTAGCAATTAATTCATTGGAATTCTCAATTCACGTTTTTCACAAACTTTCTTTCCTCTTCTGGGAACATTTTGAGAAGATAACTCATAATTAATGTTTTTAAGACTCTAATTAACAATAGCCCAGGTGAAACTGTTTTAAATAAAATTTGGTGTTTATTTAAATTATCCATTCATGAACTCCTGTTGCACAACTAAACGAACCATAAATTCTGGAATTTTGCTACAGATTCAGTGGCCATATTTTGCTAAAGATCAATATCCAAAAAGTCACGGGTTCCTAAAATTCTTTGCATTTCCTCCAATTGTTAAAGTACTCTATAGGTTCAAAAGCATGTAAGGGTACTCCATATAACTCTTATATAGTGAGATTGTAGTTATGTTATTTCTATAGAAATAAGAATTGCTTCTATGAAATCAGTTGGATTGTATGCTGGATTTGGGCTTTTTTAAAAGGTATGTTCGATTGTTAATATCAACATTACTGTTTATGATATTCCTATTCACAGTTGTCTTTCAGAGAATCATCAATTTGTAAGGATTGAATTGAGGTGGGAAGAAAGGAATGACTGAGCATGAAATTGATGGAGTTATTTTGAAATTTAATATAAATACACTAGTCAACACTTTTTGTCACTTGAGTTTCCTGAAACTAATGGTCTCAAGGGTCACGTACATAAAACTTTTTTAAAATATGAGAACAAACATGTGTTATTATATCTAAGTGTTCTTCCATAATTAAAACAGATCTGGTTTACTTTTGATTTTATTATGTGCTCTGGGACTGTGGGAAAATGTAATAGTGTCTGCCGTCATCATATCATGGATCTGTTTCAGACTGAACAGACATGACATCTTTGTGTGTCCTAGAATATGTTTTTAAAAGTAAACTTTTCATTTGATTCATAAATTAGCCAGAATTTAGCACATTAAATTTATGAACGATTTCATTGTTGTTCGTAGGGCTATAAAATTATGGGTTTTTTCTTTTGGTAGTATTTTTTAAACAGTTCAATCTTCTATGAAGTTAATGCTCAATGCAATACATTTGCAATTAAACCTCTACTTCCTTCTTTCCAGTCGTCTTTTTTGTTGCTATTTTTTTTAATTTTTAACAAAAGTTTTATTTATTTATTTATTAAAAAAAAAAAAAGAACTGAGTTGATGATAAGCAGTTGTCAGTAAGAGCAAATATTTCAATTGGTTTAGATTCCTGGATCATGATGCAACTTCGTGATGTACTTATAAAATAATGTTATTCATACGGTTTCTGGATACAGTTACCTACTTGATTGTTTTTACGATTTGTGCCAGGATGATTAGATTATTTGACTGGGTGTATGTTTTGTTTTGTTTTGTTTTCTGTAATTAAGTTTTACTACTCTGTCTTTGTACCATAGAAGCAATATGTGCTCTTTTAAAGGCAAACACATCCTTTGGAAAAACATTTTTACTTAATTTTTGAAAAAGTTGTTTAAAGTTTCTTTTAAAAATTAGGAATCCTAGCCTGTTTGCTACATGGAATCTGATTACATTCAAGTACGCTTTGAAGAAAAGAAGAGGAGTGATTACAACACAGATTTTGAGATAAAATAGCCAGAAAAGTAGCCTTACAATTTAGGTAACTAATGGTTTGTGACAACTGAGCAAAGACTTCTAAGAAATTTCTCTGATTATATTCTAAAGTTGTATTCCAACATGGCCCTTATGGAGAGTGAAGCTGAAAACAATGTAACTGCATAAAAATGTCGTATGGTTTTCTGAAGCCAAACGAGTGATTTTTTTGTGCTCGACTGGATATCTTTTAAAGAAATACTGAAAAATTATGTGTAAACTAACACTTGGTGTGCTAGCTATATTTTATGTGTTCTGTTATTTTATCTGTGACTTAAAATGGTGATGATACTCCCCTTTAGAAATATCTAGGTAGGCCATTATTTTTCAATAAATAGTATACAAATAAGGAGGTAGATATAAAGCTTTATGAAATTTCTAAAAATTTATAGTCTCCAAAGAACAATTTCACTTTGAGATATTTTAATAAAATTAATTGGAGAAGGAAGAAAGGATTACTTAAATTAGGGTAATCTTTTTTCTTGTGGAAAATGTTACTGAATATTTTCACAATGAAAAAAAATGCCCAGTAAAAACGAATTCCATTTTTCATGAATTATGTGAAATTTCAAATTACCTGAAATTTCAAATTTCAAATGCTATCATTTTTGAAATGATAAAAATGTTTGTTATGAGTATTAAGGATGCTTTTTAATACACTAGCAATAAAAAGTCATAATGGATTAAAATCAGAATGTTTTAGGAAAAACTGGTGCTGAAATATTTTGCAGTTGTTAAAAGGCAAGAAAAAATGCCACACAATGTATTTTTCAATGCCAAACATTAATTTCTCAGTGTTTCTGTTTTTATTTTAAATCTTTAAATTGTTGTATTCATTCTTTGATTAATTTTAGTATCATATTTGAGACTTCATTATGGTTTGTCATTGCGATTTATCATATCACATTATATGTTGTACATTTTTATTATTCATGCCATTGTGCTGATTCACATTTCCGTGTCTAACTATAAATTTGCTGATTTCTTTCTTTTGTTTCCATCATTATGTGCATTTAATTCATTGAAGAACAAGAAAAATATAACTCTTCCACAAAAGGTAAATATTAATGTAACTTTTTAACCATTTAATATTATTCCTTTTCTTTTATAATATGTGAATTATATAACTGTATTTATTAAATAATGAGCAAAATTATTTGCTGTTAATGTAGTTTTCTCCCTGCAATGATTTTGTGGGGCATTTGGTGTTAAGCATTTTGTATTATTCACATCGAAGAGGAAAATATTAAAATTAAGAGTGCTTTTGTCTCAAAATTGATCTACAATGACAATTCCTTTTGAAAAATAACATATTTCTTGTATGTTTTTGTTTGTTTACATTCCTCCTCGATTCTGACTTTATTCAGGGTAGTATCTGCTGCAAAATCTCTGGATTTTCCCTTTTGGTAGCAGCAACATTACAGAATGTTTGGCCCCCCAATGCAGTCATGCATCTGGAAAGCAGCAGCCTAAATGTCACTTCTTTTGGCCTCAGTATCATTATAACAACCACCAGTTCTGTCTTCCTGAGAGACAGAGGAGGAAAACCACTCAGCCTGCTATGCTGGGAATGGTGGTGACCTCCGGTCTTATTATCTTTTGGATCACAGTTGGTTTTTGGTCTTTAGTGAGTTTCAAGTAGACATATACCTTGTCCTGCTCTCAAGTGCTGCCCGTTATCATTTTCTATTCAGTATTACTGTTGGCCTGATAACTAAATATTTGAACATGAGTTTTTAGCTTAATGAAATAATATTGTCAATAATAATTAAAAATTAAATAATGCTGTACAGTGTAATAATTGTACATTTACTCAGTATTTGTGGACTAATGATTAAATTAAATTGTTGGATATAGTAATCCTAAAAATTAGTCCTGAGAGTAGTTTCATCCTTTTTTTATGGATGATAGAACTCAGATTCAGAGAGATTAAGAGACATACTCATATACACTGCTGATGAATGGTAGACCAAGCCCAGATATCTCACTTTTTTACCTCTTTCCACTATACTCTAGTATATTCTATTTTAATAGGCACAAATCCCAAATATATTATCCCTAGCTTCTAGTGTATTAAGGTATATGTTATATATCTCAGTATTACAGAATGAAAATGGGAGGTAATTTTCAATTATTTAATTTGAATTTATAAAAATAAATTTATATTCTGGTAAATGCATATTCTGACAAAGTGTCTGATGCCCTAGCTAATAAGTAGATATTAATAAAAAATAAAATGTTATTCAGTAATATCAAGATGTCTTGGTTTTTAGATTTTGCATTGATTGCTGGCCATCCTGCATTTTTAATTCAGGTATCAGAAACACAACTTTAGATCCAGTGGTTCAAATACGGCCAATGCATTTGTGCTTAGATTCAGAAGCATTTAGTTGGACTTGCATGATAAATTTTAGTGGAATAAAAACATTAAAATATTATATTAGAAACAGGTCATGACCTAATTAATTTAGCCAAAAGAAAGAAAAATGTAATAATTCCTCATCTAGAGAGACCTCCCGTATGTTTTATTACTAGCCAAAAGCTATAATTAGCTAATCAAAACAAAACAAAATTCATAAGTTGTCCAACCTAAAGTCCCTATGAAGAATACACATTTACAGCCTCACTGCAGAGCATGACCGATTATTACATTTCTGCAAGGTCATTGTAGTTCTGGCTAAGATGTGTCATCACTCCGCCAAGTCTTCTTTGTGCATAGGACACAGATATGCTTCACAGAATGGACCATGGGACTGAAAACAGCCAAAGAGGCACATCCCAGAAATGCATGCAAGCCAGGCAGAGGGCAGCAGAGGATGCTGCAGCTCTCCTGGAATTGAAGATGCTATTGCTCAGTCACAAAAAGTTTGAGAAGCCCAGAAAGGATAGAAGCAAATTCAAGAAATTTCTTTTAAAGTCAAATTCTAGGTTCACATACCCCATAAGAAAGAAACAGCTTTATTTTGCATAGAAACCCTGCTCCTGTGAGCTGATCTTTTCTGGGATGGATTGTACTGGAGAATTAAGTCCTTTTGAGTCCTCCCTGGGTAAAGGACAAGCTATGCCCAGCCAACAGTATAAGCTAAAGCGCTCCTTTCGAGAGCTTGTTTTTAATGGATTGTTGACAAACTTGTAGGACGACTAATGGTCCCGGTTTGTGGAGGACCGAGAGGTTTGCATTGGGTTCAGATGCAAGATTTTCAGTGCTAGAACTTAGACAGTTCCAGGCAAAGTGGGATGGTTGGTCACCCTAACTATAGGGGACCAGTATATAATTTTCCAGCATACGATGTTGGTAAAGCACATGAACAGAAATATTAAATACTACTAACATTTTTATGTTAGATAGAATTTATTGAGCACTTATTCAATGTCACACTTGACTAAGAGAGCTATATATTTATATCACATTCTTACAACCTGAGAGGTAACTATTAATATCATAAATTTTCAACTGAGAAAGCAAAGGCTTTGAGAAGATTAAAAACTTGACCCTTCATCAGTTATCTATCTGGTGAGTGGTAGAACAAGGAATTAGACTTGACCCTCACTCCAGAGACCTTGCTCTCAACCACTTTGCTCTACGTTCAAACAGCACTTACCGAGCACCTGCTGTGCATTCAGTACCACCTGATTACGGTAGCCACATATGTGCAGCTGTAAGGAAGGGATTATTACCTGTTTCCTAGAGAGGCAGGGGGTAGGTGGACTGCCAACGGTCTGCTGCCTCCACAGCAGAACCAGATTTTGAGTCTGCAGCCTGCAGGTTGCTGTGCCTTCCCCCCCTTACAAAACCTCGGAGGGGATCACTGATGGGTTCCACCTCCCCCGATGACCTGGTTTTTTGCTACTCAGCTAAATTTTCTAAATCTTTTAATACCTGGCTTGTCCCTCAAATTACCATGTAATTTGAGAAAATAAAAGCAGTGTATAGATAAAGATAACACATTCTTGGGGTTGAAAAGTTAACTGAAGAACTATAAATGTTCATACTGCGTTATTTATCTTTTCCCCTCTTTTATGGTTGAAAGCTGAGAGACCATAACATTTTAGACTTCAAAAATTGCTTTATAGGCATATTTTAAATTATTCATTCTAAAAGTAAGCAAATCTTTCCCTCTCTGCTACATTTCTTGGACAGTTTTAAAGAGCCCATGAATGTAGTTTGGGGGCATCGAAATAATGATATAAGAAGATCAAAACAGAACCAGAAATTAAATGACTACAAGGTGAGAAAAAAATGTTACTATCATAATAAATTTCTAATTTATATGCCTTTGGATACTATTTCTTAAGTGCATTGAATTTTTGGGTTTTGGAAGCAATTTTGAATCCTAGCAAAACACATCACATTCTCTTTTATACAAATATGAATTGTCTTTATTATAAAAAATGTGTAACTTGTACACATGGAGAATGAAAAACAATTAGAGTTCAAGTTATCAAATGATTTAAACAGGAACAAAAAGTAAGTGACATTTGTTGCTCTTTTGTTTTCCTATTTCACAATAAAATCTATAATAATGATTGCAACCAGATGATAGGGGCTATGTAAGAATTGTATCTAGATGAGTGTATTTTAAAGTATAAGGTTTCTATAAAAAATGCTCAAGTCAATTACTTGTACTTTCCTTAAATGTTGACAAAAACAGTTGGAATACTAAGTTTTGCAAAATATCATTTTTTATAGAACTATTAAGTGTTAACCTTAATTAGGTGCAATCATATAAAAAAGTAAAAAACATGATTTTAATAATTTCCTGTTACCTAAATTATTATATAGACAATATTAATACATTTACCTTAACAGTATACCGTGGTTGTGAAACACATATAGGAAGAAATCATGTAACTTAAATCTTTGCTAAAGCAAGTAAGCTAATTCGTCTCTTCTTCAGAAGCAGCATTATTTTAACTGCCACTAGGTAGGAAAGGATTTCAGTTTTATTTACTATCTTTTTATTGGATACATATTTAGTATGTGCATATTAGGCCAGGTGATTAATTTCCTGTTATTATATCATGTTGGGATTTCGAAGGTTTAAGCTTCTTTGTCTTCCAGGGCTTTGCTTTTCTTGAACACTTATGAATATTTATGAATAACTGTTCATAAATATTTAGAGATCCATCAGTAAAAGTGTCTAATTTATCTATTTCTCTTTTTTTTGCCATAAATCCATAAATATAGTAGTTGTCATCCTAGCCTTCTCTTTAAACTTTAGAGACATAGTGAGTGAAGCAGCTTATATAAAACAGTTCAGAACTTGTGGTTTTAACCCTGTTTTCCCATTCTGCTGATTCATATGTGGTTATTTATAATAGTATATAGACTTCAAAAACTTTAAAGTGTTTAACACTTATATCATCCAAGGCTCAACTTGCAAGATATGCCTTGTTGAGGGAGAACATCCTTTCTTCCTGGGATTTGTGGAGAAAGTGTAGAGAAAATAATACAAGTCAGACTGATGTCTAGCCATGCATAAGCTCTTCGACTTTTTTTCCTTTAGTAGCATAGAGTTCCCTTAAGTATTGTGTTTTTGAACAAATTTTAAAATTGGTAAACACTTTTTACAGGAAAAAGGAAAGAGACGGCCAAAAAATTGATATTGAATTTAGCAGTTTTGCTACATCAAACCTTTCAAGATAGATACTGTTGCCATCAGTGTAATTGGAATGAGGAGAACTATGGATAAACATTGGAGATCACTTGGAATAAACAACATGACCCCTCAAGGCACGATTTTGTTATTCCCCCAGTGAAGTCTTACTTACATGGGATGCTCTTCAAAATGACTGTATTCTCAGAAGTGTCTCATAAGGAAAACAGTGCTCCCTCCCAGAATAGAAATACATTTTAAAAGCTACCCCTGTGAAACACAACAGGGCAAGGTAAAATGACCGAGGCTTTCATCGAGAGCCTAACATTCTTATCTGTCAAGTATCCGACTAGTATTTTCAGTGTTACTCTGGCACTTGGCAATTTTGACACTGAAAGTGATGTCTGCGGTTGGCAATCCTGAGCTTCGTTTTTGACAGTTCAGTGAAAATCAGCATGCTCAAACAAGAGATGGCCTTGTGGCTTTGGCTGCAGTGAGATTTGAGTGATTGTATGTACAAATGACCTCTCCCGCCTATGTCGATATTCCATTTCAATTATCTGTACCAAAACACAAGTTATTTTCTTTAAAACTTTATAAAGGAAATGTGGTGTTTTCATCTAATTTGTTATTTACTTGTGTTTACTGCTTCTCATGCTGGATAGATGTTATCTGTTATTTGTATTGTTTATACTATGATAGCACAATCCTTAATGTCTAAGAGAATCATACAAGAGCAAAAGGAAAACAATTTGACACATTTCCGCCCTTGCAAGTTGAAATGCATTTTATTCCGGGAAAATGACCCATAATTTGGGCATTTCTGTGTAGTCAAAAATACTGTAAACGTTTAATCTTCGTGTAGATACACTGTATATGTGTGTGGAAGGAAGAGAGCATGTAAGTATTACGTCAGAGTTGCTTACCACACTTGCATGCCTCCAAAAATAAGATGCACATGCAAGGGATACATTTTTTAATTGGAAAAAAAACAAAATAATAAGTAATAACGTAAAATGCATTGGTGATATTTTCCCCCTTAACATCTATAGTTTTAGCAGGTTGACAAATTTTAAAATGCTGGAAATTAGGTAATAGAGCAAAAGAGAAAGACATTGTAGTTTTCTGTTTTTTTGAAAATGTGGGGAAAGTACTAATACCCTATTGAAATAATACAGAATCATGAACTACAACAGCTGGAAGTTACACTGAGCCATCTTAGCACTTTAATAAAAACTCCCTGATGAAGAGATGTGTGAGGAACTGATCAAGGCTCCACTGATGAACTGGTGAATGGTAATGGGTCCAAGATTATAATCCATTTCTAGTCATACCCCTTCCTGGGGTCTTTCCATTTTGCCACATTGCTTTAGATGTATGGAGAATGTTTATACATCTTAACAGTTTGTTTTGCTCTAAAGCCTAAAACACTTTTAGTAAAAACTAGTATTTCATTTTTGAATTTTTAGATATCAACCCATCTTTCTATTCATGCTGTGTATAGTTTATAATGGTCACAAATTCAGTAAGCTAAATTTTCTCATCTTTTATTACTTTATATAAAGTGTCCATGTTTCATATGATATTGGTTCTTATGTTTGAGTTCCCACTATCAGTGATTTTTTAAGTATTTCAGAGATTTTTTAAATATTATTGATAACTGAGGCATCATAGGTTTTTCATTTATACATTTCATACTACCTGATAAAATCCAAATGCGTGGCCATTTATCATTGCTCTTCTGAAACATACATTGGAGCAAAGGCGGGACTCTATTATTCCTGAGTTCTCATTGTGCTACTAAGCAGCAAGGAAGCAGAGGCATTAGTCTCTCCATTCACGAAGTGTGGTAAGACTTTGTAGTTGACTTGACAAGTTTAATTATCTTGGTCAGACATTGTCCTCTGTCACCATTGACAGATGTACTAGCTAACCTTGTTACAAAGCAAAATGCTCAATGATTTTACCTTAATATATTTAGTAATATAGAAATATTTATTATTCCTATTCTCCTTTACACTCATGTTTTACCTAGAATACTTGAAAGTATTGGAAGGTTTAACAATACACTGTATGGATTTTCTTTTTTGCCTATGAACGCAAACATTTGAAATGCCAAAATCATGTTAATCTATAGATGCATAGGAAGAAAGGAAGATTTAAGGATTTGAGGATCAGGGCAAATGAATCTTTATATAATTGTAAATTCATGAATAATATTTTAAACATTTAAGAATGTGTAATGCTTAAATTATAATTATCTTAAACTGTATGTAACTACAATATCTAAAATATTTTTAAACAAATCACAAATGACTGTAAGTCAAAGTAATTTCCCAGAAAAAATTACATTCTCTTTGCAGAAGGTGATACTATAGACATTTTTTAGTGAGGCTAAGTTAGGGAAGAAGATTTGTTAAAGATTCTTGAGGTTTTTAAATTTTTTTTATTATTTTTTAAGTCAAGGCTTCTTTAATAATCTTATGGAAAGGATAGATCTAAAAGAAATGCATGTAGGCACAAACATGAATGGATCAAAGTATGGATCAAAGTATAGATCAAAGATGATCCATACTGTTAGAGTAAGAATTCATAGCAAAGTGTGGGGCATGAGAAGAGAAGCAATTATTTTAGTCTTTTTAATAATATTTAATACTTTCCATTAGAAAATTATAATATAGACTTTAAAATTGTATTTATTTTTCTCACCTTTTCATGCTCCAGAATCCTTGTTGAGTTTAGAAGAAAAGATTTCTGGGGTGCCTGGGTGGCTCAGTGGGTTAAAGCCTCTGCCTTTGGCTCAGGTCATGATCCCAGAGTCCTGGGATCAAGCCCCGCACCTCACCGGGCTCTCTGCTCAGCAGGGGGCCTGCTTCCTCCTCTCTCTCTGCCTGCCTTTCTGCCTACTACTTATGATCTCTATCAAATAAATACATTTTAAAAAAAAAAGAAGAAAAGGTTTCCTAAGTATGGTTTTAAATTAACCCATAAAATTCTAGTTTTATTCTTTCTTAATTATAACATTAAGTTGATATTTGACATATGTACAAAAATGTCAGAGTTTAAAAATAATAGTGTAAATGAAGTGAATCTAAAGAAAATAGATAAAATTCAATAAACGTTTTTTAGCTAAGTTACTACCTGCTTTTTAGAAAAGTTTATTCAGTGTCAGACACAACATTCAGCCTGTAGAAAGACAGTGAAAAATTACAACATAAAGAATTTTTGTATAGAATTACAGTGTTAATTGCACCTTGGAGAGAATTGTTTACTCGTACCACTATCAGCAATTACAGCTAAAGCTCAGTCTTAGCAAACATCCTTCTCTTTTGACTATGTCGTATCTAAGCTATATGTCCCTTAAAAGACTAAGTGCAATTACATGATAATTAAATTTATTGTAGAAAATGAGGGTTTTTTTTAACTCTCTAGTATGTAGCAGTTTTGAAATAAAAAAAATTAAGACCCAGAGTCCCCCAATTTTTGAATTCCTTTTATAGCAGAATAGCAACTGGCATATTACTGATTTTGCTAGTTTACAATGCTACCAACATTCAGGATGCTCCTAAAATGTGAATTTAGTGCTAGGATTTGTGGGAGAATTGGAAGGTATTTCATATTTTAGTTTTGCTGTTGGCATTAAAAGTGTCAAGGCAAAATTTTTACATGATCGTTTTTTTCAAAGTAAGATACTTGCGCTCTGGCTGGTGTTAATTTTACTTATATTGGGATACTTAATAGATAACCATATTCCAAGGATTCAATTCACTTTTAATCATTACTGAGTATCTTTTATTCCATATAAATCATGTACATTAATAATCATGTACTCTGGTTCAAATTTGTGATATTTTAATTCATATATTTGTTTCTTTATTTAGATAGACACACCGGTAATTCAGAAGTAATGTCATTTCATCTGACAATAGTTGGCTTAAAGATAAAATGCTAGTAAGCAAACTCTGTAAAAAAGTTAAAGAATTCTCCAAATTCACACTGAAGCTTCTTCAAAGATGTTTGGGAAAAAAACCTTTACCAAAACACAATCACTAGTGTATGTATAATTATTTTAGAAGATGCACTAATGTACATACCATAAGGAAATAATGAGAACTACTAAAAATTGTGAATTTTATGCAATTATCTGGTCTTTTGATATGAGTATGTCGATGATAAGCTATCGGCATTTTGCTTCTGTTCTTGGAATCTGAAAGCAAGCCATGAGGATAGCATGGCAACTAGATTTTTGCTGTCTAGTCAAGGGAGTCTGCTCACAATTTTGAGTCAAAATTTAGGGATTTTCTTTCTTTGATGGATTAAAAGATGTCAACTTTCACCCCTTTAAGAATAAA
>ML105299.1:0-11416 GCA_003697995.1 Taxidea taxus jeffersonii
GAGAAGACTAGGAATTTTGAGTGGATACCTAACTGACTCAGAAAGCTTGAAATTATTTGTTTCAAGGTGGACAATCTAGATCTTGGAGGAATTCTTACAGAATTCTATTGTTAGCAATCTTTCCTCTTTCCATTTCTTCAAAGCACTGCATGAAATCCTGGATCTTAATGTAAATAGACAATGCATGATCTGCCTGAGAAGTTACTGGGACATTTTCTTTCCACTCTATATAAATGGAATCATCCTCCATGGACTGGGTGTTTAGGCTCACTTTATAGTTACATTTCCAGAGTGTTCAAATTGGGTTTATGCTCTTTAATGTCCTGACTTAAAACACATAGAATGTTAGAACAGAAGTGCTGTTTTGAGAAGATGTGCTCCTTTCTGACTTTGTTTAAAAATGAGTCAAGATCAAGAAAGTATATTTTTGCTAAACATTAAGCATCTAAGTGGTACAGAGCTGAGGCCCATGTATCCAGGATCATGCCCTCTCCTCTTGGGCTGCTTTCTAAATCTTTTTTCTTCCTTACTGATGAATATATGTGACTATTAACTTTGTTTTATTTAATTAGCCATGAGCTGAAAGAATAAATCTAGACACTGGCATTTTTAAAAAAATTATAAGCATATTCTTTTGAAATGTAATCCATAAAATGAATACTGAGATGAAAAATTGAAATCAAGATGTAATTGATTTTTTTCAGCCAGCTGTTGACAGGGTTTTGAACTACCCAAGGAGAAATAATTACAGCTATTCTTGCAGCATGAAACAGCTACAAGTAAATGTCATTTATTCCTGAAATATTTTGTATATTTTCAGAAAGTCAGAACCATTGGTGTCAGAGAGCATATCTCCTCCAGTGAAAACAGCAAATTCAAATTAGGAGAACCTTTGGGTGAATATCTTCAGCATACAGCAGTGGGAAATTTAAGCTCACCTAGTTTACTCATTCATATGTTCATTGAATGGTCATTTCTAGGAGGTCAAAAATGGACATAAGAACACAAAATGACATATAAATCCCATTGTGAACTACTTTTTGTGATTTTAGTTTGTGGATGGATTTATAATTAAACCTCCAAAGTCCTAAGGTATTCAGCAGGAAATCAAGGATCTCAGAAAGAAGAAAAGTTCATTTTGAAATTAGGAGCTTCTCATTTCTGCTCTAGGAGAGATGAGATGTACCAGAATTGTATAATTTCATATGCTTAGCAATGAGAGCCAACCAACTTTCCTTCAGGAGAGCGTTAATGTCTTTAAAATAAATAGATTTTTTTAAAAAATTCAGGCAGAAATTATAAAGTGGGAAAGGAGTTAGAAAATGCAACCCTCTACTAAACATACAGAAAAAAAACCCTGTTGATTATATTAAAACATTTATACTAATTTGATTAGGAGGGACATTTCACAATGGATTTATCACATTAGTGGGACAGAAGTACATTTATAGCTCTACTTCATCTTTCTGCCTTCTGCAAGTATCAGGAAAAATGTAAGGATAGGAAATTATCAAGTGGGATTAAACAATATTGCTTTATGACAGAAGGCATGCCTTACTCAAAAATATTATTCTGTGGTAAGAAATTTTCCATATTTTGGGGTCTTATAAATACTCTTTAAGTGACTTATATTACATTTTTTGAATAGTTGCAAATGAGAATGGAAAAATTTGATACTGGATAATGATGAGAAATCCTTGATATGCAGGAATAACATTTGATCTGTGGGTGTCTCTTTGTGGTCACACACCAGATCACTTCTGAGTCTGAGTTTATGAGAAATATGAGTATCCCACTTTTAAAAAAAAATATTTTATTTATTTATTTGAGAGAGACAGTGAGAGAGAGCATGAGTGAGGAGAAGGTCAGAGGGAGAAGCAGACTCCCCATGGAGCTGGGAGCCTGATGCGGGACTCGATCCCGGGACTCCAGGATCATGACCTGAGCTGAAGGCAGTTGTTTAACCCACTGAGCCACCCAGGTGCCCCATGAGTATCCCGCTTTTAAAATACAATTATTACTTTCTAACTGTGATCTTTAGTGATATGTTGTATTCAGTAATACCTTTTGCTTTGTGTGCTTTTTGCTTGGAAGAATTACCCATTTGTGACAGAAGACCAATTATTTTGATTAAACGATGAATCTTAGTGTTGAAATTCAGCTCTTCTGTATGGATTGGAAAGAGGCCAGAGACTTAAAGATTGAGAAAGATTTGTGGTGTCATAAAAAGAGTTGTGTTAAGATTGTCTCATATTTATGCAGTAGAGGTACTTAAACACCACAAGCTATTTGTAAACAACAAAATCTTCAGTGGATGCCAATGTCCTTGATGACTGATTTTGTCAGCGAAAGAAAACAAAGTGCTAGAGAATGTAATTGTTTCTTAAGAATTAGCTCTGGGGAAGGAACTAAGTGAAGCATACTGTATAAGCATACTGTGGGACTTATAAGCATACTGTGGGACTGTATGCTTATATGACTATTTCTAGTATCAAGAGAAACTTGGAATTTTTTTGATTGATGTACAAGTTCTTAAAACTGAATAGCCTCACAAGGTATTCTATGCTAATTGATAAGGTCTCACATGGAACACGTTCCCCAGTTTTCAGGCATGGGAATCACTGAGGGTTGAAATAATGCCAATTAATTGATTAATTTGAGACAGTATATAATGAACTGTTTTGGTGAAGATGCATGATTTGAGTATACTTGCAATTTTTCATCCTAACACTAATGGATTGTCATAAAAAAAGAATTAATCTCTGTTAGCCTGAAGAAACCACTGTGATTAAAGAAGAAAGCTCTACTCTCTGAAGTGAGTCTACTGCCAGGCAACAATTTTCTTTCGAAATGGAGCTATTTTATTTCACATAGTTGGTTTTTTTTTTTTTTTTAAGATTTTATTTATTTATTTGACAGAAATCACAAGTAGGCAAAGAGGCAGGCAGAGAGAGGGGGAAGCAGGCTCCCTGCTGAGCAGAGAGCCTGATGTGGGGCTGGATCCCAGGACCCTGAGATCATGACCTGAGCCAAAGGCAGAGGCCTAACCCACTGAGCCACCCAGGTGCCCCACACATAGTTGGTTTTTAATCTTAAATCCAGCATAGCCTTTCTTTCCTATGAGAATAGTATCAGAATAGAAATGCCTTGAATAGAAAACACCTGTTTTCTAGCAAATAGAAAAATTTGAGTGGAAACACTGCATAGCCTTTGGTATCACAGAGTTCACCTTATTTTTCTAATGACTCTTGAAATGCCACCGAATTATCTTTCCTCTCTACCACTTCTGTGTCTGTTTACTTCTGTGCTTCTTTTTTTTTTTTTAAAGATTATTTATTTATTTATTTGACAGACAGAGATTAGGCAGAGGCAGGCAAAGGCGGGGGGCAGGGGTAGGCCCCTTGCTGAGCAGAGAGCCTGATGCTGGGCTCCATCCCAGGACCCTGAGATCATGACCTGAGCCAAAGGCAGAGGCTTAACCCGCTGAGCCACCCAGGCACCCCTACTTCTGTGCTTCTGTATTGTCTGTGAAAATCTCCATGTGTTTCACATTTAGAGGATCCACTTTATTTGAGTTTACCTTGGACTTTGATCCATTTACCAATGGCCAAGATAGCAGGAGCACACAAGGCAAAATATGGCCATTTAATGGGGCAGGAATCTTGATAAAACCTCATAGGATGTTGGGCTTTTCTTCAGTACAATGTGAGGATTATGGTTATAAACTTTAAAAGATTATCTTTAACCTAACTTGTCCTTTTTCAGCCATTTTATCACAAGAAGACACACCAATTTACTATATCCCATTATGTATTACATTATTCTCAAGAGGAACAAAGAACAATATCTCAAAGGTCATCAACTCATTTTATTTTTTAAAGATTATTTTTAAGTAATGTGTACACCCAGTGTGGGGCTCAAACTCACAACCCCAAGATCAAGATATTTTTACTGTACTGACAGAGCCTGCCAGGCACCCCTCAACTCTTTCTTTTATTGTGGAGAAAATGAAAGCTCAAGGTGTAGAACATTTGACCCATGTTACCTCATAGGAGACTTGGGGTTATCTATCTGGTCTTCTTACTCCTGTCTAATAACGTATTACATGTGGAGTTTTAAAATTCTAGATTTAAGGGTCTATTTCTTTATCCTTATGTCTTGAATCAACAAGTTTTATGGAAATCAGTTGTCCTGGGACTTAAACACATATTTTAAAAATCATTCTTAAACAATAACTACGCTAACCTTTTAAGAGGTAGTAAGTTTAATTCACTTACAGCTTCTCTCTCCTAACCTTCCTTCATGATAAAATCAAAGTGATAAGTTTAAAACAAACCTAATTATGTCACCCTATTCCCTAATAACTTCCAATTGTCTTACTCTCTTCTGAGAAAGTTTTAAGTTTCTCTGTGTGGCATTCCAGACCTTTCTTGGATTTGCCCCATTGACCTTTCAGCTAAATTTTACATCACTCAAGAAAACACACCATGCCCTCCATAGATGCTGAAACCGTTAATATTCATCCAAGGCTGTCTTTCTTTCTTCCATTTCTTTCTCTCTCTCTTCCTTCCTTCCTTCCTTCCTTCCTTCCTTCCTTCCTTCCTTCCTTCCTTCCTTCCTTCCTTCTTTCCTTCCTTCCTTCCTTCATTCCTCCCTCCCTTCCTTCCTTCCTTTCTTCCTTCCTTCCTTCTGTTGTATTTATTTATTGGAGAAAGAGAGAGAGAACACACAGAGAGAGGGAGAAGCAGACTCCCCACTGAAGGGCTCTATCCCAGGACCCTGAGATCATGACCTGTGCCTGAGGCAGATGCTTAACCAACTGAGCCACCCAAGCCCCCCACTGCATTCTTTGCATGCTGCCCCTTCTGTCTCCCTCCTATAGCTACACTGTTCCTGTGAAGATTGCTCTAATTACTCCTTTCATATATTTAGATGACATGTAAACTATTCTGTTAGCCTCAGGAAGGCAGGGCAGTCAGAACTTCTTCATTGATAGTTTGCAAAAAAGTAATTAAAAAAACTTTCATGAAGCCAGACTTCTGGAGAGAGGGGAGCTATGAAGGGGTGGGAGAGGATAGTGGTCATCCTCTGGGAATATGTGGCTGGCAAAGGTCTGAAACTCAATGAAATGTCGGAAAGTCTAGGTCTGAAGGAAAAGGAAAAGCACATTTTAATAGTGAACTGAAGAATTTAAATATATAAACAAGTTTTTAAAAATATATAAAAAAGTTTTAAGTTTAGTAATAATACTGAGAAATCAACAAAAAGACCCAGATTTCCTTGTACTTAATTATAATAATTTAAAAATAGTTTCGGTTTTTGAAGCAAAAATTATTGGATAAAAATATCAGAATTTGAGGGGTGCCTGGGTGGCTCTGTTGGCTGAGCGTCTGCCTTCCTCTCAGGTACTGATCCCAGGATCCTGGGATCCAGCCCTATGTGGGGCTCCCTGCTCAGCAGGGAGCTTGCTTCTCCCTCTCCCTCTCCCCTGCCTCTGCCTACTCCCCACTCATGCTTTCGTTCAAATAAATAACACCTTTAAACAAAATCAGAATTTGAATTTCCAAACCATGTATGAAAGAGAACTAGCAATATTCTGGAAATTAATCTTTTTATAACTACTTGAAATCCTATTCTATGTGTTTTAATTACTTCCTGTTTTTTCCACTTCATACTTTTTTCAACAAAATTAATTTGCCTGTGTTTTGATGGCTTGATATTTATTTGATTTGTATGCACTTTGGCATTTTGTCTAAATATGTGATTCAAAACCAACTCAGATACAGTAACTATGCTTCCAATACTGAAGCATAAAATCATCAATGCCCCATCTTGAATCCAGGTTTTTAGTAATTTATAAAAACTATCAACCAGTATGGCCAAAACTGTTAAAGAGACTAGACTGTAGCAGATATCAGGCCTGGGGAGGCTACGAGAAAAAAAAAATCAACTGCAAAATACCTGTGAATTTAGGTAGTGGCATGGTCAGGAGAGAGAAAGCAACAAATTAAATCAGAAGCAATGATACTTACATTTTAAAAATGCTCTGCAAGCAGCATAGGAAAGTACGATACACTGGCATTTAAAAAAATTCAATATGTTATTTATTCTTTACAGAGTTAGTACTTTCAAATTCATGGATCGGCTTGCAAGCTTTATACTGATTCAGTATTTTCCCCCCAAACTGGCTTTTGATTAAATAATACAGTGTATTTGAATTTGTTCTTTTATAACTTTCTTGGATTTATTTTAATTATTAAAATGATGTAGATAGCTTTGCACTATTAAAATGATGTTTCAATTTTTTTCAGAGTAGGAGGGTATTTTTGTCTAAATGTCAATAGTCTTTAGTGGAATTGAGATTTTTTAAAGTCTGTTTTTTTTTCCAGGAAAAATAACATTGAATTTCTATATTAAAAGCTTTTTTGTTAATAATATACATATATTATATAGGCATAATGTTGGTACATCAGTCATTCTAATGCAGTATTTATTGAAGTGACAAGTTTCTGATTTTCAAGTAATTTTTATTAGTTTTAAAATCGTTACTTTATATATAAATACATATTTGTATATATGTGTACATATATGTGTATATACATGTGTATATGTGTATATATAATACATGTATATATATAATTAAAAGCAGCATATAAGTGTATATGCCAGTCCTGTTCTAAGAAAGGAATGGGGAACATTGGCTCCTGCCCTGGCAAGTCTGTGATTGATGGAAATGCTTCTATAGAACTTATAGCTCAAGTCCACCAGTTGCTACACATTGGTATCAGGACCTTTGGATACCAGAGATAGTTGCAGATAATGTCAGTTTTGTCCACTTGCTTATAAACTATACATTACAGGTAATTCTTGTATATTTTGCCAACACCACCAAAGGACTGAGAAAAGTTGCTTAGACTGGGCGGGTTTGGGGAGCATTTCAGTGTGGGAGAGCAGCATTTACAAGTCCAGTAACAATAGGTCTTATGGTGTGGGCTCATATGTGTACAGTCAGAGAATCGCAGGATAGTAGTGCAGGATGAACTTGGTGAGGGAGTCAGGAGAAATAGCTTGCGAGGCATTTTAGGTCATATAAGTAGCTGTGTCATAATCATAAGAGCAAAAAGAAGGACTAATAAGAACAAATTTGCATTTTGTAAAAGACAGTCTTGGTACAGTGTGAAGCGTTTAAAGGGGGCAAAACTGTATGCAACTCTCAGTTGGATAGTTAAATTACCCAGGATCATCTAATGTTTATTGCAAGTGGAATCCCCAGTTGCTTACCTTTAAATAACAGTGAAATGCTTTCTCCTCAGAAAAGAAATTGTTGGGTATTGCTTCCTGTATTGAGATACAGATTTTCTTTAAAGATTTATTTATTTATTTGAGAGAGAGCATGCGCACATGTGCACACTAGTGGGGGGAGGGGCAGAGAGCAGGAAAAGAGCATGAGCATGCTCTTTTTTTTTTTTCCCCTGCTGAGCATGGAGCCCTATTCCAGCTGAATCCATGACCTTGAGATCACAACCCTGAGATCATCACCCTGAAATCATGACCTGAGTTGAAATCAAGAGTCAGACACTTAATGGATTTAGCTACCCTGTTGCTCCTTGAGATACAGATATTAAAGACACATTTAGAATGGACAAGGTGTTCTTACTGAACGTGAAGGGTGATTTACTTCAGGGACCATAAATAGCACTAAAATATTTTTATTTATTTATGTATTTATTTATTTTTCTGAACAAATGTCGAACAGACTAGTTGACAGGTTATCCAAACTCCCAAAATAGAATGATCACAGAGGAAATCGGGAGCAAGATTAATAAAACTTCAGCTTTTGGATATCAAAACTGAAGCCAAAATTAAAGTTAAAAAAGTTTGGAAAACTCTATGAGGATGGGGCTGATTACAAGTACAGGTGGAGGAGGCTTGAAGAGGATGAGATGTTGTCAACACTCATAAATATTCCCAGTGCCTGTCAGAGCTCAGTGAACAGGAATAGAATCAACAGGGAGAAACTCGAACAGTGGCTTCCAGCACCAGCACAAGCCAAGCACAGAGTGACTATGTCCAGACTGCTCTATGATTTGAGTTAGGGTCTCATATTGTCAGTGCCAGGGGACTCTGTTAATTGTCCCTCTGCATCTCCTGTGGAGCTCCCATCAAAAATAGGGAATATAGTCCACTTAATGTGCAGGAAGGATGCCTCTATGTATCTCTATGATTAGTGTTCAGACCCTCACCTTCAATGTAGGAACAAGGGTGAAAATCCCTTTTAATAGCTTCAGGCACTAGATCTTTAAAAGTGGGTGGGCATCTAGGTGGTCTGTGGTGCGGATAGAGACGAACTCACATTTGTGCTACTGTTGGACTGAAATGAGCCTGTAGAGACATCTCCATAACACTTGGTATACCAATATATTTGTTTACATATAATTTAGCACAGAACATATCGCCTAGAGACCTAAAAACATAATGAAGGCAATTTCTTTAGAAACCAATTTACAAATAGGGACACAGCTTTGATGTGGAAGGAAATTAACTCATACAATTGTAACCATATATATACATGCAATAAGTAAAAAGAAGACAATGTACAAGGCCTGATTTAGATTAATAAGTCAGGAAAAATCCTGTATTAACACTGAACTAAAATACACATTTTTGCCATTTGTTGAATTCAAGGGTCTTCCTCAGTCTTATTCTTCTGACACTCAGGAAAATATTCATTTGTGAGGGTTTTCCCAAACCCACAGCATGGATAGTCCATTTGTTCTATTGTAGGAATTCTTTGAGATTGTGCAAGGAATGCTATCAAAACTTTATATTCATGATGTAAGGTTGGTTTGAGGTATCACATATGTTATATATTTTAGCTGAGGTTGTTTTTATATTCATTCTCTTTTCTTTTCAATAAGCCTGGCCAGAGGTTTATCAATCTTATTAATTCTTCCAAAGAACCAGCTCCTAGTTTCATTGATTTGTCCTATTTTTTTTTTGTTTGTTTCTATTTCATTGATTTCTGATCTGATCTTATTTCTCTTCTACTGCTGGGATTAGGCTTTCTTTGTTGTTTTTTTCTCCAGCTCCTTTAGGTGTAGGGTTAGGTTGTGTATTTGAGACCTTGTTTCTTGAGAAAGGCTTGTATCGCTATATATTTTCCTCTCAGGACTGCCTTTGCTGTGTCCCACAGATTTGAACAGTTGTGTTTTCATTTTCATTTGTTTCCATGAATTTTTTCAATTCTTCTTTAATTTCCTGGTTGACCCATTCATTCTTTAGAAGGATGCTCTTTAGCATCCATGTATTTGAGTTCTTTTCAACTTTCCTTTTCTGATTGAATTCTAGCTTAAGAGCATTGTGGTCTGAAAATATGCAGGGAATGATCTCAATCTTTTGGTACCAGTTGAGACCTGACTTGTGATCCAGGCTGTGATCTATTCTGGAGAATGTTCCATGTGCACTAGAGAAGAATGTGTATTCTGTTGCTATGGGATGGAATGTTCTGAATATATCTGTGGTGTCCATCTGGTCCAGTGTGTCATTTATGGCTTTTATTTCCTTGTCGATCTTTTGCTTGGATGATCTGTCCATTTCAGTGAGGGGGGTGTTAAAGTCCCCTAGTATTATTGTATTATTGTTGATGTGTTTCTTTGATTTTGTTATTAGTTGGTTTATATAGTTGGCTACTCCCATGTTAGGGGCATAGATATTTAAAATTGTTAAATCTGGGGTGCCTGGGTGGCTCAGTGGGTTAAAGCCTCTGCCTTCAGCTCAGGTCATGATCCCAGGGTCCTGGGATCGAGCCCCACATTAGGCTCTCTGCTCAGCAGGGAGCCTGCCTCCTCCTCTCTCTCTATCTGCCTCTCTGTCTATTTGTGATCTTTGTCAAAAAAATAAATAAAATCTTAAAAAAATAAAATTGTTACATCTTCTTGCTGGACAGACCCAGCAAGTGTGATATAGTGTTTGAGTGTGATATAGTGTCCTTCCTCTTCCCTTATTATAGTCTTTGGCTAAAATCCAATTTATCTGATATAAGGATTGCTACCCCAGCTTTCTTCTGATGTCCATTAGCATGGTAAATTGTTTTCCACCCCCTCACTTTCAATCTGGAGGTGTCTTTGGGTCTAAAATGAGTTTCTTGTAGACAGCATATGGATGGGTTTTGTTTTTTTATCCATTCTGATACCCTATGTCTTTTGATTGGGGCATTTAGCCCATTTACGTTCAGGGTAACTATTGAGAGATATGAATTTAGTGCCATTGTATTGCTTGTAAGGTGACTGTTACTGTATATTGTCTCTGTTCCTTTCTGATAATACTTTCAGGGTCTCTCTTTGCTTAGAGGACCCCTTTCAATATTTCCTGTAGAGCTGGTTTGGTGTTTACAAACTCTTTTAGTTTTTGTTTGTCCTGGAAACTTTTTATCTCTCCTTCTATTTTCAATGATAACCTAGCCGGATATAGTATTCTTGGCTGCATGTTTTTCTCATTTAGTGCTCTGAGTATATCATGCCAGTTCTTTCTGGCCTGCCAGGTCTCTGTGGATAAGTCTGCTGCCGATCCAATATTTTTACCATTGTATGTTACAGACTTCTTGTACCGGGCTGCTTTCAGGATTTTCTGTTTGTTGCTAAGACTTTTAAATTTTACTATTAGGTGATGAGGTGTGGACCTATTCTTATTGATTTTGAGGGGGTTTAACTGCACCTCCAGGATTGTGATGCTTATTCCCTTTGCCATATTAGGGAAATTCTCTACAATAATTCACTCTAATATACCTTCTGCCCCCCTGTCTCTTTTTTCTTCTTCTGGAATTCCAATTATTCTAATATTGTTTTGTCTTATGGTATCACTTATCTCTTGAATTCTCCCCTCATAGTCAAGTAGTTGTTTGTCTCTTTTTTGCTCAGCTTCTTTATTCTACATCATTTGGTCTTCTATATCACTAATTCTCTCTTCTGCCTCATTTATCCTAGCAGTAAGAGCCTGCATTTTTTATTGCATCTCATTAATAGCTTTTTTGATTTCAGCTTGGTTAGATTTTAGTTCTTTTATTTCCCCAGAAAGGACTTTTATTTCTCTGGTCAAGTTTTCTCTAATATCTTCCATGTGTTTTTCAAGCCCAGCTAGCACCTTGAGAATCATCATTCTGAATTCTAGATCTGACATATTACCAACATCTGTATTGATTAGATCCCTAACCTTCTGTACTGCCTTCTGTTCTTATTTTTGTGGAGAGTTTTTCTGCATTGTCATTTTATCCAGATAATACTATTTGAATGAGAGAATAAAATACTAAAAGGGTGGCAAAGACCCCCAAAAATGTGCTTTAACCAAATCAGAAGAGACCCTAAATCATGGGGAGAAGGGTTAAAATTTCAAAAAAAAAGAAAAAAAGAAAAAGAAAAAA
>RCUC01144926.1:0-55127 GCA_003697995.1 Taxidea taxus jeffersonii
TTATGGTATTTTCTACAGAATTTAAGATATTAGCACAAGAGTTAAATTTTGTTAGCTCTTCAGCAAATATGTGTTAATACCAACAATGTGCAGCATTCTAGTTTAGATGCTGGAAACATACTGAGCAAGACAGAAGTCTTTGCCTTCATAGAACTTATATTCTAGTAGAGGAGTCAGACAGTAAACAATTACTAAAAAAGAATCTCAATACATTTATCTTTTGAAAATCACATTCTTCCATCAGTGAAGATAAAATTATACTGGTAAACAGAAGTGGTTTGGAAACAAGTGGTTTGTTGTTTTTATAAGGGGGGAAAATGTGTTCCATTACCTAATACCTGGACACAGTTCAACTTTACTGACACCAGGTGATGATGCAGACTTCTGTAAAAACTCAATGATCCAAGAACTTGAAAAAGGGAAAAGATATTTCAGAGTCACTTTTTACATTTCAAGGAAATACAGTTGTAAATTTCTCTGTATTTTTTTTCTTAACAAAGAATAGTGGTCAGATAGGTTTCCTTTTGTTATTTAAAAAATTATGTAACAACTTTATAAACAGTAAATATCCTAATGGGTCAATATAAGTGGCTTTGTTTAGCCATTATAGATTATTCAGCAAGAGTGTTTTGTGTTTAATAAAATTAGAAAAAGTTGTTATGGAGGGGAAATGATAATAGAATCATTTTGGAGTAGAAAAACAAGGCACGGCATTCTTTTGATTCTGAATTTATGCTTGATCCAAATTCTTGAGTTGATTCTGTTTCTTCATTTCCTCTTTTAAAGGACTCTTGCTTGTAACTGAGTGAAGCCTGTCATGTTTGAAGAGTGTGGCAGATACTTATCAATTGCTGCAGCTATAAAAATAAACTTTCCAAAATATTTAATATCATCTATTTAGTAGGAATTCCTTTGGGTTATCAGAAATTTTTGATCATTTGTGTAACCATTTTTTCTAATTTTGCTAACATTTGATATAGGCAAAGTTTTCCCCCATTCCCCGCCCCAGAGTAGAGCACTTGAGGAGATCTTACATTTTTCTTTAACAGGATATTGAATTTCACAATTAGGATTAATTTCATCACAATATTAAAGTTGGTAAAATTAAAATGATAGCTATCGTTTGTAAGTACGGACTAGTGCCAAGTACTTTTCCAGTTACATCTATGAACATTTAATTCATTTACCTTGTGCTAGTTTCTACTTTAGGTTTTTTTTTTTTCTACTTTGGGTTTTAATAATGTAAATTTGGAAAATGTGTTAAATAATACTTTTCTTGGGAATAGGCAAAATAGTAGAGTCTTAAGTGTCAAATTACTGAAACTGCCCATGTAAACAATTTTAAAAAACAACAAATGTTGAATTTGGAAAGGAATGGAGTATTTTTTGTTTGTTTGCTTTTTTAACCATTTAGTACACCTACTTTTCCTTTGATACCTTCTCATTATACCTTACTCTATCTCTTAAACCTGACTCTCTCCCCCCATGTCGTTTTGGTCAATTTTACTTTTTACTGGTCAACATAATTGTGCTCTTATTTATAAGTACATTTCTACTCAAGTTTCTGAATAGTTAATTTGTTTATTTTCCAAGTTTTTTTACTATGTGAAAAATGTTTTTTTTATCTCTATTCCATTTTTGTAAGAATCTCTGATGCAAATCTTTTCACTTCCTCAGGATCGGATTTTAAAATTCTATGCACAGACATTTACTCTTTCACCATTACATATGACCAAGGAGATTTACACAAGCCTAGGTATGTTTATTAAATTTTTTTGTGCTTAAGAAAATGGATAGGAAACAACTTTTCAGAAAACACTATAAGTGAATGATAATAATAGTTTTAAATTTTTCTTTTCAGCTAAATATTTGAAGCTATACTTTCTTTCTAGAGAAAATCATATTCCTACTCTCTCAACTGGTATAGATACAAGTAATCCTAATGTGATCTGCTTACTTAAAAAGGTATCCATTTGTTGTAAGCATTTTAAAAAATTTAACTCGTTCTATATTTAAGAATTCTAATTTTTGAGAACTGTTATGCATGCTTTTCAGGTTCGTCTTCTAAATGAATATCAGAAAGAGGCTCCATCTTTCTGGATTCGTCACCCAGAAAAGTAAGTCCTCCAATTTATGCCAATATAAAATGTAGGGGTGTTACTGTCCTGCATACATTACAAGGAGAAAGAATAGAGAGTCTTAATTGACTTACGTTTTGGGGAAGGGATTCCTAAGTTTACTTAGCTTTTCATGTTTTGTGCTTTCCTACATGAATGGCTCTGTGCAAATACCATTTTATACCATTTATTTATCACAAGAAAGTAACATGAGGTTGTTGTAACCTCCAGTTCTTTTATTATTGGTCTTTGCTACTTTGGACAAGTTCCTTAAGTGTTTTTTAAACTTTTTCCTTTCAGTTCTAAAATTTTTTAATAAGGTTGTAAGAGCAACTGTAAGTCTAAAGAGGAAAGTTATGTTTAGAGAGCCAATGTTGAAGTAGAAAGAACATACGTTTTATAAAAAGCAGGAAGAAATTGAGTGTGAATCCCACCTCTACCATTTGCTGAGACAAAAAAAAAAGTTGTTTCTAAAAATTTTCGCTTTGTTATTCCATAAATATAAAATATATCACTGGTACTATGTGTATATGTGTAATAGCATTTATTTTTTTCTAAAACTGTCTCATTCCCAAACTTCAAGGTATATGGAAGAAATTGTGGAAAATACTTTGTCCTTATTATCAGTTAAACATGATCAGAGCCATCTTGTAACACAAAAGATTTTGGATCCAATTTACTTTTTTGCATTGGTTGATACCAAGGCTGTGTGGTTCAAAAAGTGGATGGTAAGAAAAAAATGGAACGTTTTTTTACTTTTCAGTGCATTGCTGTATTGTTTCAAAGAATAGCTAACATTCTAGTTTTTACTGTGTGCTAAGATTCTAATCACTTTTACATGGTAACTCATTTAAATCTTATAACAATCTATGAGATAAATGGTATTATTACCCCATTTTACTGATGTGGCACCTGAAGCATGGAGAAGTAACTTACTCAAGATTGTTCACCTAGTAAGTGACAGAGCCAGAATGAGATTTTAAATGATAATTCACTTGAATCTAGTAAGCTGAATGATCTATCCAAAATCTAGTCCTTTTTAGTTTAAAAGCTTCAGATTTTTTAAGCAGATATATGTAGAACATGAGTTCAGTGTTCATTTCTTTCTGACTTAGGATGTATGTCTGAAAATATCCTTTCATTTACTTCCTCCTGAATCTATAGTTTGGAACATGTTTAATGCCTGAATGCCAGTGATTTCCAGGGGAGCTCATTACTGTTCTGGAACTCAAACTAATTTAAAAGTAAAAGAGATCCTTATGCTGTTACCTCCCTCATCTGTTGTGGAGTAAGAGTGGTCTGCGTCATAGTAGCTGCAGCATTGGCTTATTATTCTCCTGTGTTTGTCCCTCAAAAACTGGTCTGCCAGGCATTATGTATTTGTTGCTGTGGGGTGGAAAGGGTGGTATGACTTGCCATGCAGAGCGGCAGCATGTTTATTTACTGCTTGGCACAGTCTGGTCATTTCCTGGTTGATGGCTTATTTTTATTTTTATTTTGCCTTTTGTTATCTAAACTGTATAGTAATGCCTAATTAACCACAACCTAGTTCTGTTCAGGGTTTAGTCCTTACCTGGGCTGTTTATGTTTATGTTTGGTAAGTATTTGCTCAATTTAATTAACTTGAACCCTTTGTTTCTTACATCTGACACTGTTCTTAATTTTTAATTATTAAATCATATATTGTAGAAAACATGAAATAAGTGAAAGCACAAATTCAATTTCTACAACACAGATATTACTATCAAGATTTTAGTTTATGTAGTTATATTATATGCACTTGTAAATATATTGGTTTAGATCTTTAATAAATCCTATTCTGTTGGAACACCTGGGTGGCTCAGTTAGTTAAGCACCTGCCTTCAGCTCAGGTCATAATCCCAGGGTTTTGGGATTAAGCCCCATGTTGTGCTCCCTGCTCAGTGGGGAGCCTACTTCTCCCTCTGCCTGCTACTCCCCCTGCTTGTGTACTCTCTCTCTGACAAATAAATAAATAAAATCTTTAAAAGAAAAACAAATCCTATTCTGTTTATAATTTTTTTACTTAAACTTTTTTATTGTTAGTACTTGATTCTTTTTTTTTTTTAATATTTTATTTATTTATTTGACAGACAGAGATCACAAGTAGGCAGAGAGGCAGGCAGCGAGAGAGGAGGAAGCAGGCTCCCTGCTGAGCAGAGAGCCTGATGTGGGGCTTGATACCAGGACCCTGGGATCATGACCTGAGCTGAAGGCAGAGGCTTTAACCCACTGAGCCATCCAGGAGCCCCATGGTAGTACTTGATTCTTAAGAGTATGCAGAGATCACATAACCAACAGAAAATTCTTTAAAAAAAAAATTAGCTCCTTAGTGTGTTCTAGTATTAATGAAAATTCATCACATTATCCTATACTCATATAAATGAGAGGCTGGCTGACTTTCTAAAGGGCCATACAGTAAATTTTTGGTTTTGTGGGCTCTACTGTCCCTGCACCCACTCAATTCTGTTGTAACCCCCAAGCATCCATAGATAATGTATAAATGAATGGATATGACTGTTCAGTAAAACTTCGTGTACCAAGTCAGGTGGCAGCTGAACTTGGCTTGAGGGATATAGTATAGTGACTGGTCTACGGCATGCCCTATGAGGATTTCTTTTCAGAACATGGTCAAAAGTTGGATTGTTGGTTAACATTTCTCTTTTAAAGCAGAAAAAAGGAGTAATCATTTTTTAAAACATTTTAAGCCACTGGGGTCAAAACACACAGGGTTTCTATTAAATCTCAATCAACCACTCCCCATTTAGTTAAACTCTATTTCCCAGAATTCTGATAGTTTTTATCAACTATTGTACTGTTTAATAGTTTTTATTAGGTAAAATGAAGAAGCTGCATTGAAAACACATGGTATCTAATATATTCAGTAATATTTATGTATAGTCTTTCCTTTATGCAATGCGTAAAAAGCATGTTTTAATCCTATTATGTTTAGCCTTAAGGAGAAAACTATTTTTTGGTACTTTGAATCACTTAAGAATATATGATTGGCAGAAAATGATTAAGATACTGTACTTTCAGAGCATTTCATGCTTGGCAAAGTTCTGCATATGTAGATAGGAGAGTATCCTTTTTATTTGGAGGGTTGTGATCTTCCCCACACCAACTTTTGTATCTTTCCTGCAGATATAGGTGTTGATAATGGTTTTAAAATTTTAAAACAACTTAGCACAGAAACTGGTTGCATTTGAGGGATAGAGTATTTTTTCTGCTGGTCTGTCAATAAATGATCCATAGTTTTTTCATATCATTTGCATTCTTGTGATTGCTGTGCTCATAATCCACTATACATAGAAAAACCTGTTTTGTACTGATTACAATAATTTAAAACTGTTGTTGGTAATTATGTTATTAGAAATGATGCAGGAAAAATAGACTTTGGTATAGCTTGAATATTAAATTAAATTTATCATTTTCTCCTGATTTAGCATGCATATTATAGCAGAACTGCAGTACTGAGACTTCTAGAAAAAAAATATAAATCCCTGGTAAGTCTGTTTCTGTCCTTATGTTGAGAAAGAATATCACACAACAGTATACGATGTAATAAGTTAAATGTGCAAAGTTGAGTGATAATTAATCTTGGTTGATGAAGCAATCCCCCTTTTATGTGATTTTTAAAAACTAGCATTCTGTGAAACATAAAAGGATAAAAGTAGAGACTTAAATTATAGATAACAATTAGGAAATCCATAGTTACATAGTAAATTGAGATGTAATAAGCTAATTTGAGATGAGCCCTATTTTTAAGTATTGTAACTTAATTCAGGTCAGTTATTTGTAGGGGAGGTAGTTCTGTAAAATATACCCATGCTTTTGACTGAAAGTTGTATGAAAAACTCAGAATGATAAACACTTTTGCATTTACAAAAATTAATTCAAGTTACACCAAATATAAACTAATACTGTAAAATATATTAGCAAAATTTTCTATGTTTATTGCTATTAGTAGAATAGTGTGTCAAGGCATTGAAAGGAATTGAAAAGCAATCAAATCTAATAATTGACAAACATAAAATGTGAAATTTATTAAAATATTTTTAAAAGTTCCAATATGACTTTGAAATAATAAGCATAATTTCTGTAGTTAGATTCTTCAGTTTAAAAGGGCAAGGGAGGGACGCCTGGGTGGCTCAGTTGGTTAAGCGGCTGCCTTCGGCTCAGGTCATGATCCCAGCGTCCTGGGATCAAGTCTCACATCGGGCTCCTTGCTTGGCAAGGAGCCTGCTTCTCCCTCTGCCTCTGCCTGCCTCTCTCTGCCTGTGCTCGCTCTCTCTCTCTCTAACTAATAAAAATAAATAAATAAATAAAAAATAAAAGGGCAAGGGAAATATTTCTGGAGTTGTGAGCTTCTGGTTGAGTATAGCATAAAATGAAAGAATAATTTTTTTATGTGTTTGAGAATCAAGAGCATTGAATTTCAGAATAGGGTGGGGATATATAGCAGAAGTGATAACTGTTTGGGGTGCTGGGTGGCTCAGTCAGTTCAGGATTGACTCTTGGGCTCAGGTCGTGCTCTCTAACAGAGGGAGGCTCCAAGCTGAGATTCTTTCTCTCTCCCTCTCTCCCTGTCCCCTACCTGCACAGATGCTCTTTTTCTTTCTCTCTGTCTCTCAGATAAATCCTATAAAAGTAGTGTTTAAGAATGTTTAATGAATTGAAATAAAGTCCTTCTACATCTCATTTCCCCCTCTCATTCCTATTTTAAATGAAGATTTTTGTCATATAAATATAGACTGATTTTTGTCAAAATAGAGAAAGGGAGGAGAAACATCAATGATTCACCCTCCCCATGGTTTGTCCTACAAATAAATATTTCACTGTTGCTATCACAGGGGCCCGGGTGGCAGTATTGCAAATGTTTCTGATTGATTAATTTTTAAAATAAGGACCAGATTTTTAAGAATTAATTATACCATAATCAGTTTTTAGTCTGAAAATAGTTACTTTATTATAAAGAACTTTATATCGAATATTTGACGTCATGGGTCAAACTTGCATGAGATTTCAACTTAAACCTCGTTTTCTCTTAAAAAGCTTTCCTAAACTTAAAAAATATGAGTGAGTTCATATCAATAGAGGAGGGATGGCAACTCAGGTACTCTTAATTGCTAACCCCTAAAATGGAGGGAGGGCAGAATAGGGAAGTTAAAAAACCGGGTATGTGCAAAACCAAGAGAAAATTTAAATTCTAGTTGTCAATATTTTTTAAATGACTTTGAGAGGGCAAGAAAAAGGAAATACACTACATAAAGCCATTTCAGAAGCCATTCCCTTAAGGGTAGATTGGACAAAGAATGAGGTTGTTAAAATAATAAGTTAAATATTTATGCTGTTAAAATAATAATTTAAATATTTATGCTGATAGCCAAAATGCTTTTCAACTAGCTCATGACTTTACAATGCTATGAAAATAAAGCTCTCAGCTTTCTCAGCTCTTAAAAGTTGACAATGCTGGGTACCTGGGTGGCTCAGTCAGGTAAGCCTCTGCTTTTGGCTCAGGTCATGATCTCAGGGTCCTGGGATCGAGCCCCACATCGGGCTCTCTGCTCAGCGGGGAGCCTGCTTCTCCCTCTGCCCCTTTGCTCTCTGCTTGTGCACATGCTCTCTCTCAAATACGTTAAGTAAGTAAGTAAATAAGTAAATAAATAAAATCTTAAAAAAATTGACAGCACATATATACCTTGTCTTCCCTAATGCTACCCTACTTGAAATTTTAAAAGTGTCATAAATGTAATAGATTGCAGAGTAGCTACTAACCATGCATTAATTTTAAATTACAATGAAAGAAAGTTTAAAAATGCCCAGTTCCCTCAGTTTCCCTAATTACATTTCAAGATTTCAGTAGCCAGATAGAGCTAGTAGCCATTCTACTGGACAATGTAGACATTCCACAGTTGCAGAAAATACTAAGAGTATGGGGAGATGATAGAAGAAATGCTTTAGCAGGTCATTTTGCCAAACATACTGCTGTCATTAAAGTTCATGTGAGAAGTTCTTATAAAGCAAAAGACAAATGCATGGAATGGTCATAAAATTTCCATTATACATGCACAGAATCTGATCTTCAATTATGAAAAGTGGGGATAGAGTTTGTATTCATTTTTCCCAGTGTTTCTTTTCAAAAGTTAGGCTATGTATACTTTAAAATTTATACACTCACACAAACACAAATCTTTTGATATTTGCCTCTACTGAATATATAAAGGAATGCTTCACAGGGAACAGAAGGCCTGATCTAGTTCATATTCTGTTGGCTACATAGGAAGAAAAGACTCTAAGGCAAGTGAACTGGGGATACTGGCAAGAGAGTTCCTAAAGTCATGGTCACAGAATTTGTGCATCATTTACTATAAAGTAGAAGTATGAATCTATTTTAATCCATTGACACTGACATTATAGCAATATTGTTGGTCCACATGTATTTGTGGTGTTTGCCAGAATGATGCCATAATTAAAATTTAACTGGGATCCTGAGCTTCAGTGGCCTGGAAAGGTATTATTTTAAATATTTTTGTTAAATATTTTTTCCAGCATATTTTTAAAACCTTAACTAACCTTTTTTTTTTTTTTTTAACTGCTTGAGCTTGGGGGCTGTAAATTTCTAGAATTAATAAGTTATTATTTTATTAGATAATTACAGCAGTTCAGCAATGTGTTCAGTACTTTGAGTTGTGTGAAGCCATGAAGGCCGATGAGATTTTGGGTCATTCAAAGCATTGTGGTAAGTATTGTTTTTTCCATTACGTACTTTTAAAGATGATACCTTTGACTAATAGCTTAGTAACTTATTTTTTAATGGTCAGTACCATGGTAAATTAGATCACTTCTGCTAATGTAAAATATTTTCACAAATTTTAAAGACACAGCATGATGGTGACTTTAATAACAGCTGTGCATTTGCAATTAATACATTATCATATAGATTTTACATATGCAATTCTTCAGTTTATAGTAGAGTATATGTCAGTCTGTTATGTTGTCATAATATACTGCTCATTCTTTCCTCTGGTATATTAGTTATTTAATTGTCCTTTTTATGTGTTTTAGGAGGAGGAACATTTCCGTAAAATATTGTTTGATTGCTGGATACCCCACCCTGTGATTCCTCTCTGCTTGTCCTCTTTCTGAGCTAAAATACCCTAGATGTTTCATAATCTGGCCTTAATCACTTTATTAAATCTTAGGAATAATTAGAGTGGATCTTCTGTTATAGTCAGATTTTGCTACATACAAGTGTCTATACACTTTTGTTAATCTTTTTGAATTCTCTTTTGTCACTTCTCTAAGCAAATAGTAAGTTCTTTGAGAATATGAAGGTCTTATTTTTTTTAATCCTTGGATAAATTCTTTAACTCAGCAGGAAAAATGGTCAAAGACCAGTAATAAGTGGGTTTCAAAAGCTAGTGTTGTGTAGTAATGGGGGAAGTACAGAAGCCAGAATTTATTCAAGAGGAGGAAAAGGATAAGTTTACATAAACTTATCTCCTTTATAAATTTATGAGTTTTTAAAATTTCTTAATATTAAAATGTTATATGTATATGTATATGTATAGTTTTTTTTTTCTAACTACTATTCTACTAGGGCATCATGGCTTTGCTTTCTTTCCTATCTCGTGAAGACTTGGCATGCTTCATGCTTTTTATTTATTTTTTCTTCCTTTTTTGCTATTTCTTTCAGAATCCTTGCTCTTTCTCTTTCATTTCAGAGTTTCCTGTCTGCAGTTTCTTGTCTTTAGATCAGTTCAGTCTTCCATTCTCCCTGGTCTTCAGGAAATTGAGCAGAGAGCATTTGTTATGTACTTAGTGGGCATATATACTTTTTTTTTTTTTTAAAGATTTTATTTATTTGAGGGAGAAAGCACAGAGGGAGAGTGACAGGGAGAAGCAGACTCCTCACTGAGCAGGGAGCCTGAGGTGGTGCTTGATCCCAGGACTTGAGATCATGACCTGAGCAGAAGGCAGATGTTTAATCGACTAAGCCACCCCGGCTTCCAGTGGGCATACATAGTTTTCTAACCATAGCAACTGTGTCTTCTTAGATATTCTTTCTTAGATATTCTTAGATATTCTTTCTTCTGTTTCCACAATAGCTATTAGAAGCTTTCGCCAGTCTTATTAAGGGCTCTGCTTTGCCCTGGCCCGCTTCTCTCTCAGCAGGAGACTTTGCATCCTACTGTACTAAAAAAAGGGGAACTTGGCAGATATGAATTCCGCAAATGTCCTGCTTCTGAGCATACAAGTGCATGTTTATATTCCCTAACCAATGTCCCTTTTCTTTGGATTGCACTGAAGAGGTATTCCTTTCCAGATTGATAATTTTATTCTTGTTTCTGTTCCTATTTGGCATTCTTTGGGTTTTGTTTCTGTTTTAGAACCAGGATATTGCTTCAGTTGTTATTGTGTCTCCCTTTCTGTTGGTACGTCCCCTGCATCATCTGAACCTCCTTACGTACCTTTTAAATAAAGACCTGAGCCAGTTCACATGTATTTTATCGTTTTGCTTCCCTGTAGCGAAAACTCTTCTAAGTATCCTAAATACACCCAGGCCCCATTCCTTAACTTCCTATTCACTTTTCAGCAGTGGAAATGAGGCGATTTCTAGTGCTCCATGAATTTCCCATTATCAACTTCTCTTTCTTGTCCTAATTTTACAGCCTTTGTCTCTGTTTACCCTTTCTCTCTTCTTCATGGTACCATTCTTTCTTGGATTTCTCATTCTTGCGAGGAATCCTCCTTTCACTGGAAAGGTTCTTTTCTTTGTAGTATGTACTCACAAGGGTTTTGCCCTTTTCTTCTCATCTTAGTCTGTTCTCTCTTGTGGGAGCCCATTTACTTTCATGGTTTCACATACTGTATGGTGACTCTGAAATATTTAAGTCTGCCACTTTACTGAATTCCAGATCCATATACCCATATTGTACTTAGAATATCTATCTGGGTGCTCCATGGCACTTTAATATTAAAATATCAAGGATTGAAATCACTTTCTTCTATATCTAGACTGGTTTCTCCCTCCTTTCTCCTTTAGAATTACTTAAATAGAATAAACATTCACTGTCTATCCAGATGCTGAGGTAGGAACTTGAGAATTTTCTTATTCTCCCATGGTCCCCAGGTAGTCCTGTCTAAGGCCTGTTGACTTAATTTTCTTAAATATTTATCTGTCTGCCCTTTTCCGTTCTTGTTGCTGATGCTTTCGCTCATGATTTTTTTATTCTCATTTTAGACCTTTACCTTCTCCCATCTACCTTTTATGATACTCTCAGGGTTAGTTTTTCACGTGCATATTTGATTACTTCATGCTTACAACCCTTATCTCTTATCTCTTCAGTCACCTTTTTAATAAAATTCATTTTCCTTCTGCACCTTAGTCCTCTGTGATCTTCCCCTGTTACCTTCTAGCCTCTTGTCTCTACCACTTTCCTCCTCAAGTTCTGGTCATACAAGACTGCCATACTCTGAATTAGAAGCCCAGTTTCATGCTTATTACTGGTTTTTGACACTAGCAAATAGTTCAAGGTCTTTAATCAAATAGGTACTCAGTAGCTCTTGAATGGATGGATGAATGATATATATTAGGTGTATGTATTTTAAAGATTCTAATTTCATTTGCTAACATGGTTATAAATACAGTTTTTTATTGTATAGACTTCTAATTGGTAGAATTAAACAGTAATATTTTCTATTGACTTCCTCCCTTAACTTGAAGGTCCTCTTGATAACATGATAATTCTGACAATCTTATGCCATTTTAGAATGAGTACTGTATGCATCTTATACTTACTGAGTCTAAATTTTGTGGTGAATGCTTTTCCCCAGAGATTTAGGTATTATAGGATCTTAAGGAAGCTAATTAACTTTTTTTTTCTTTTTAACACCAGCAGAGTCTTCATTATAGACTGCGACCTTGTTTAATGTTCAGAAGGGCATGAAGATAGATACCATCTAAAATATAATAGCATTAAAATAAATGTATTTGTTTGCTTCTCTTTTAAGGGAATAAACAGAAAACCTTCTACTACTCAGGACAAGAATTACAATATATTTATTTCATTCACTCGCTATGCCTTTTAGGAAGGTTATTGATCTATAAACAAGGCAGACGGCTATTTCCCATAAAGCTGAAGAATAGAAAAGGTAAGTACAATTAGGAAAACCAAATATGTTTAGCTTGGTAAGGTTTATGTGCTATGAATTACTAAATTTTGGAGATTTTGCATGGTCCCTTTTAGGATACATAGTAACAAACCTTTTAGTTTACTGATGGCTTATATGCCTTGAGGTATATTTGAGGTATTACATTTGCTTTTATCAGTATGTACTTTCCCCCTACATTATAGTTTTTTTTTTTATTCATCCAGCCTTTAATGCTTTTCTTATTTCTTCCTGTTTTTCAAAATCCTGGACATACTGAATAATCCAGCTCTGGATTCAGAACTAGAAGACCTTGTTTGAATTCCAGTTCCCTTATAAACTAGCTGTGACTTTTGGGCTACTTACTTAACCATTGCTTGTTTTTGTTTTTTTCTAAATCTACAAAAATGGAATAATATCAGTGATATTGAGCTCACACAGTTTTGTGATGATCAAAGATGAAGTTTCAGAATACTGTTATAAACTGCAAAGCCCTGTACCACTTAATATATTACTATGTTACCCTAACTCATATATTTTTTTAAAGATTTTATTCATTTATTTGACACAGAGAGACACAGTGAGAGAGTGAACACAATTAGGGGGAGTGGGAGAGGGAGAAACAGGCTTCCCGCCGAGTAGGGAGCCCAATGCCGGGCTTGATCCCAGGGCTCTGGGATCACGCCCGAGCCGAAGGCAGAGGCTCAATGACTGAGCCACCCAGGTGCCCCTAACTCTTATTTTTAAAGTTTTGCCCATCAAACTTCAGCACCCACTGTTACTTTTTTGCCTCCCTTTAAACTTTAATGCTATACCAGGAATAGCTGGTCTAGCAGCCAGCAAACTTTTTCTTTAATGTGTCAATAGTATTTTTGGTTTTGTGGGCCACATACTGTCTCTGTTGCATATCCTGTGTTTTTGTGTATTCATGTGCTCATGGGTGTAAAAGAGTTACCACAGCAGGTCTGAGACTGCTATCCTTAGGAAGGCCTGCTTGCAAGCTTTCACTAGCTGGCATCTGGGAACTTGGGTTTTTCTCTCTTCCCAGAACTGATAAGAGTGGTTCACTGTGCCTACCTAAATGTTTTGTGCTTATATCATCAGCCCCCAGTAAAAAGCTTGAGTACTGAGTCTCTAAGAAGCTTCTTGGTAGCCAACATTTTACATATGTTGGCACACCTTGTTGCTAGAAGAATTAAGTGTATTTTGTGTGACTCCTCTGGGAGAGGACCCTTGGATGCTTTCAGCTGGACCTCATCTCATATGCTTTTGCTTTGTATCTTTTGTTGTGATATATCATAGCTTTGAGTACAACAATATGTTGAATCCTCCTAGTGAGTCACTGAATTTGGATATGGTTTGGGGGACCCTTGACCCATTTTACACACCTTTAAAAGTGTAAAACCAAACATTTTAGCTTGTGAGCCTTAGGTAATTAGGCCATAATTGCTGTAGTTTGCCAATTTATGGAGTATCTTCATTTTGAACACTTTTGTACTTTTCCTAGTTGTTTTACTAAAGGTTTTCTCCTCACTAATGCAGGTTGTGAGCTAAAAAAAAAAAAAAAAAAAAAAAAAAAAAAAAGAACCGTTTTATGTACTTCTATATCCTGTGGTCATATAATTCTAGGCATAATGAGCACTTAGAGAATGGACTTTCAAGAAAAGAGCTGCCATTTTATAGATATTGTTGAACTTTACAGAAATAGGTTAATGAATACTTGTGATGTTATTGCAAGTATTGAACTGAAGTTTATATGTCTGTCATCTGTAATTTAGCAGTTTATGTTGACTTTTAATATCAACCTTTTGGCCTGACAAATGTCATAGGTCATCTCAAAACTCTGTTTTGAGAGCTTTGTTCTACTGTATTCGCGTAAGTCAACATTTACCTCTTAAGCTTTACCTGCATTTTCACTGGAATCATGATGAAAAGATTCTGCAGGAGGGATTGGTAAATTATAACCCATGGGCCAAATCTTGTACTGTTTTGTATGGCTAGTGAGCTCATTACTGAAAAAAATTACAAGACGGTTTTGTGACATGTGGAATAAAATTAAAATTTGGTGTGTGTAAAGTCTTATTGGAAGACTGCGGTACTTGTTCATTTGCAAGTGAACTGTAGCTCCTTTATAGCATCATAATTGAGTATTTGTAACAGAAACCATTTGGCTACTGAGCCTAAAATATTTCCTAGAAAAAGTTTGGTACCTGTTCTATAGTTCTATATAGATAAGCTGGCTGAAACAGCATATGAAGCTGAATTTTATCGTTCTAAAAAACTCATGGCCCTGATGAGATTCCTAGATCTTCTTGCCATAGGTTTGTATGAAGTGATGGGTCCACCATAGGTGGTGAAGCCGCACGTGTACATAGCACCTACTGCATTATTGTCCCTGCCACCCTTTAACTCCCTATGTCTAATTTGTTTTCCTGGAGTCTTCTGTCTTGGCTTCCAGCTCCCTTCTCCCTAATTCTCCCACAGTCTCTGAAAACTCAGGAGTATGGGAAGCTCAGTTAAATTTTTCTAAATTGTAAGTATATACTAGAAAATAATCTTTTTCTTTTTTCCTTTTCAAAGATTTAGTATCCCTTACAGATCTTCTGGTTCTGTTTACGCAACTTATCTATTACTCACCAAGTTGTCCAAAGATGACATCAGCTGCACATTTAGGTAATTCTGCTTCTATTTTAAATAGTGTAATAGAAAACATCTAAAAATACTTAATAGTCCATTGTCTAGACATTTTGGGGGACTGATCTAGTTGGGTAAAGAGGTTTCCTAAGATGCAGTATTACTCATAACAAATTACATTGGTCCTGGAAGTAAGCCATGAAATTTAATTTTGTTCATTGATGTTTAAAGTTGTTCCTAATTTACTACCTTTTTATGTAGAATCATTTTTTTCTGAGAATTTTAATGTTGTTCTTAAGATCAAGATCTCCTTAAGAAATGCTGTTAAGGTATATTTGATTGATAGGTACTACTGTGTTCTTTCTTGTGTTTTCTGTGCTTTATACTTGCCTGATGTTTTGATCAATCTGCTTGTTTTAGCTCACATCTAAAACTTCAGATCTTCTCTTATTACAGAATAAAGCAAAAACAAAAACAAACTTCATGATTTTCAGTGTAATAACTTTTAGTCTTTAACTGTTGACTGGATAAAGAGGTTTAAAATATTAACATTTAAAAGCTAACTTATACTTTTTCCTTTGCGTATCAGTGAAGTTGATACGCAAGTAAAACAATTTAATAAAGTAAATGAAGTAAAACAATTTAATGAAGTAAAACAATTTAATAACAAAATGCTCCCATAATCTATAGACTCATAGTGTTCTAAACCTGCATGTTACCGTAGTATAGCTGGCAAAATTCTGAGAAGAATTCAAGTGAATTGAAGAAAAAAATTAGTTTGGGCCATATATATTAATGCTAAATGCATCTATCAACCAGTATGCTTTTTTAATGCAATTATAACAGCTTATTAGTCTTAACAATGGCTCTCAGACTTGTTTCTCCTTTATAGCATTTCCATGTATAAACATGTAGCTTAGGTCCTATGCTCCTATAACATACTGTGCTTCCTTTGTTAAAAAAGGTTCCTATTGTGTAAATATTTGTCAGTGGACTGTTTTTTTAATTTTTTTGCTGTGTGTTAGTTACTTCTGTTTATAGTCCCTAGCACAGTATCTGTCATATAGTAGGCACTCAAAGTAGATAAAAGAATGAATGAATGAATGAATGGCCATATGCTCAGCAGTAGTATCTCTCATTGTAAACAGGGTCTGGAACTGGTTGGAAAAACATCACTTAACTTTTCTTCTCCATTTTCTTTTTGTCAAGTATTGACTTGAAGTCTTAGTGTGCATGGACTATAGAATATTATAACCTACATTATGAATTTTAATGTTACTTTTACTATTATAGCTTACAACCTTGAGCTGCTAACTTTTGGTTCCCTAGTGTCTTGTAAAATACTATTTTGTGTGTAGATTGGGTCAAATAACCTGAAAATATATTGGTTTGTGAAACCAAAAATATTACTTATTTTAGTGACTATTCCCTGTGTTACATGTGTTTGTATTTGTGTTTTCCTGTATATATCTTAAAAGAAAGTCTTTACAATGCTCATTCATTTCACCAGTTTTATGGTGATAACAAATAATGATGTATTAGAAAAGGAGGCTTCACCTTTTTTGCCTTTTAAGCCATCCTTTTGGTTTACTTTGATTTTCTACTAGTCTGGACACCTGAATACATATACTTTTTTAAAGATTTAATATTTATTTGAGAAAGAGTGCATTTGTGGGGAGGGGCAGAAGGAGAGAGAGAATCTCAAGCAGATTCATCGTTGAGCATGGAGCGTGACACGGGGTCTGTCTCACAACCCCGAGATCATGACCTGAGCAAAAATCAAGAGTCAGATGTCTATTGACTAAGCCCCTTAGGTGCCCCAAATATATATTCTAAGAAAAAGAAAAAGTGAATACAAGTAAGCATTTGCTGGGAGGAGAAAAGTTGTAAATTTGCTTCAAATCACATCTTCACTGTTAGGCAGTGGCTTAATGTCAAACAGTGAGTGATCTGTTGTTTCTCAGCATTCAGATTTTGCTGCTTACTTTTTGAAAATTAACTTGAGGATATATTGAGCTTAATTGATCTTCCCTTAGGTTTCAAGTAATAATTTGACAATACCTCATCCTTTGGGCATTGAGTTGTGTGATTTTTTTTTTTAAACTATTTAACCTTGTTGATCTTTTAATTTATTTATTTATTTTTTGTTGTTGGATCTTTTTAGAACAGCAATGGCTAACTCATAAATAAGATATATTAAGTTCTTAATGTTTAAAATTTTAATTTTTAAAAGTACTTGTTTATCAGATAACTACTCTCCTGCAAGTATGGTGACTGAAGTTCTTCGGATACTGTGTGATCAAAAAGAATGTGCAATCGAATGCTTATATAATAACACTGTGATTGAGGCACTTCTTCAGCCTATTCATAATTTAATGAAAGGAACTAAGGTTGGTATTTACTAACCAGAGTCTCTTAATTGGGTATTAGGGAATATTCAAAGGGACTTTATTTCTGAATTTGATGTATTTGAAATACTTATTATACCATCTTTCCGTGTATAAATGTATTTTATGCTGACATAGATTTTTATTTACTGTTAAATATTAGTTTATGTAGTCAGTTGATTTATTTGTTATTGACAATGTGGGGGAAATATATATACCATAATTTTTTTTCTCGTCAGGCTTAGATATGATTATAAGGATTGAGAGAAGTTATTAAGGTATTTGTCTTGCAAATCTAATAAGTCTTGTGAATTTTATTTTTTGTTTTAATAGTAATTTTATAGCCTTTACATTATTTTTCTGAAGTCAGCTCTGTTTTATATGAAGAACTAGTTTTATTAGAAAAAAGAATACATATGTTCAGAACTGGGATGTTCATATCTCCTTACAGTTTGTATGGCCTGTTCTTTTATTTATTTATTTATTTATTTATTTAATTTTTAAAAATTAATATTTTTAATTGGCCTGTTTCATTAATTGTATAATGTAATCCTTACAACTGATGCTGAAAGAAGTGGATTGCTCAAGGTCAGACATTTAACAGGTGGCAGAGTTGATACCACTACTAGCACTGCTATCTGTCCATTTCTATGACTTAAGCTTCGGGGGGAATGACTTAAGTCTTAATAGGCTAAGGATTTTGCCTTCCCATGTCTGTGTTTTGTAGTATTTTTACTGTTTTCATCTCCTATGCCTGCCCCTCAATAGACTGTGCAACTGTTCACCCCATCATGTAGTCATTATTCTTTATTCATTCAGAAAACATTAAGCATTTATGTGAATGTGCTACAAAGTATGGAATTCTAGGAAATTAAGGGGCTGTAATTTTGATTTTATGGTTAGCCTTGGGAAGATAAGTAAAGAAGAACCAACAGAATTCCTAATACAGTTTAATATAATAGAATGCCTTAATGTCAATAGTAATATGAACTTTATACCAGAGTTGAGAAATGTGTTCTTGGATTTTGTTTCAGTGTCACTGTTTATCTTTGCTTGCATATATATTTTCAACTTTTTATCTTCTTGTAGCTTCTTTCCTTTATCTGTAAATATGCCTGAATCTGTCTCATAGTTAGGATGAGAGAAGCTCTTGATCATCTGACGCACATCTCTGGCTACCACCTAATATCTGATCTTTTTAATGATAAGCTTTTAATTATGGAAGATTGCCATTGTTGTCCTGGTTCCCTCTATTCTGTCATGTTTCAAAACATTGCATTTTGATCTTACCTCCAGCACAGTATTGATGCTGCTTTGATTGCTGTTGCTTGTAACTTCCTACACCTGTAACTAGTGACCACTTTTCAGACTATTATCTACCTGATTATTAACACAGTAGACAACTTCTAAAATTATTTATATGGCTTTCCTAAATTCCTATATGTTTTTCACCCTCCCTTTATAACCATTCTTCTATGTCACCTATGAGGGCTCCCCCTTTCAGGTCCTTGCTGTCTTCAGTGAGTCACGACCTAGTTCACCCATTTCTTTCAGAAGGGAGTCTTTCCTAGGTGATTTCCTCCAGTTCTTAAGATTAGATGTATAGTTAACTTCTACATTTAGATCTCTTCAGCTCCAGATTTGTTTTTAGATGCCTGCTAAACACTTTTTGAGTTACTCCATGAGCAAATCAAACTGAATTTTCAAAACAATAGTTTTTGGTTTGTCAGGTTTTTCTTTTTCTTTTCATTTTCTTTCTTTCTTTTCTTTCCTTTTTTTTTTCTCTTCTCGACTTCTCCAAGCTCTCATATAAGTACTCAGATTTCTTATAGAGAATATGTGTATTGGCAGCTGTGTAGGTATAGACAATAAATAGTCCCCAGAAAGAACAGGAACTTTAGTAGACTTAGGCTTCTAGATGGGCTGCAGCCATCTGTGGATGACTCTAGTTTTTATTGTTTACCTTAACTAATTTGCTATATACTGCCAAAGATATTTTTAGTATTTCCACATAAAGAAATATGATTCGTTCACCCCCCCATTAGATGACATCATTGGTTATGGGCCAGCCCATGGAATTGGTTGTCCTTGCTCAGACCTATAACTCATAACCCAACCAAATGCACGAAGGAATGGTGTTCTTTAGAAATGATGACAGTGTGTTAGAAACCATGTATAATAAAATTAAGGTAGATATTCAGGAACCAGTGAGAGGGAAGTAAAGGGCAAAGTGGATTTAGAGGAGCTACTGCATTTGTCAAACAGAATTATATATAAAACTAAACTGTAATGAAAACAGCAGTTCTCTCAACTGTCTCAATAAATAATAACTGGTTTGGATAAAAAGTCTATGTGTAGTCACCTCGTCAGCTGTCCTGCTAAATGAATATGACAGATTTAATCAGATGTACTTCATAGCCAGTCATTAACTTTCTTTTTCTTGTGATTAATGTAACTTTGTTAGACTACACTACCACACTTAAATATTAGTCTGTGCAATGTTAGCCTGTTATAACATTATATGATTTGTTATCTTTTTAATGTATAGGTTGCTCCAAATTGCTCTGAAACAGCTTTAATTCATATAGCTGATATTTTGGCAAGAATTTCATCTGTAGAAGAAGGACTTACCTTACTACTTTATGGTGAAAATATGAATTCCTCTGAAGAAAAAAGGTATATGTCTATGTTTTAAGTTTTTGGAGTTTTTAGCATATTTTCTCGACCTGATTCAAAGTTTCCAAAATGTCATACAATATGTTAATAATGAAAATCAGGATAACTATTCTAGATAGTTAGGTTCCTGATCAGCCACTAACAGTGTATTATATGATCACAGGTTGAAGTAGTAACCAGGAATATGCAGGCAGAATAGGCCTTGGTGTGAGCAACTTCAAAGTAAGAATAGGAGGGTTCACTCTAGATGGGAAGTTTTTGTTGCTTAAACTTTTTCAGACTTCTAACTGATTCAAATCAACCCTCACAAAGGTGCACAATGGAAAAGCTAACTTCTCCATCTTCCTTCTCTACCCTTGCTTAGTTCTATCTCCTGGTTTGTTACCAGTGGTAACATTTTGGTTATGGTTTTAGACTTTCTCTCAACTTAAAATGATCTATCAAACATATTATCCATAATCACAGAATTTTTGTTTCCTTTTCATAAAAATAGCAACATATACAATATTCAGTTTTCTTATGTGTAACCATAAGCATCTTCCCAGATGAGTACAAAATGAAACACTGTTTTTAATAGCTCTATAGTACTTTGGTATGGCCTTACCATAATGTTTTCAAACTTTTACCCTATTAATATCAGATTGTATCTAGGATTTTGCCTCCATAAATAATGCCACAATAAGTGTTTTTTTTTTTAAAGTCTTGATTGTGATGGATTATATTAATCTTTGAATAGTGAACTCAGCATTGCATACCTAAAATAAATCCCATTTTGTTGCGGTATAAAATTCTCTTTATACATTGTTAGATTTGATTTGCTAATCTTTGTTGAGGGTTTTTGTGTCTGTGCTCATGAGAGATATCAAACTGTATTTTTTCTAATATCATTGTTTGGTCTTCAACTATTCTAATGCTACCTTCATAATGAGTCAGAAATGGAAAGAATGCTTTCTGTTTTCTGGAAGAGTTGTGGAGAATTGGTATAATTTCTTCCTTAAATGTCTGATAGACTTCACTAGTGAACCTGTTTGGGCCTGGTGTTTTCTGTTTTGAAAGATTATTAATTGATTCAATTTTTATATTAGATATGTGCTTATTCAGATTGTTTATTTCTTATGTGAGTTTTGGCAGATTGTGTCTTTCAAAGAATTGGTCTACTTTTCTTGTTCATTAAATTTGTGGATATAGATTTTTTATAATATTCCTTTATTACCTTTTTAATGCCCATGTGATCAATATTGGTGGTCCCTCTTTCTGTTCTGATATTAGTAATTTGTCTTCTTTTTTATTTTTTAGCTTAGCCAGAGGCTTATCAATGTTACTGATATTTTAAAAAGACCAACTTTTTTTCCTCTGCTGATTTTGGTTTTGTTTTGAACTTCATTGATTTCTGTTTTAATTTTTATTTTTTTTCTTCCTTGGGTTTTAGTTCTTTTCCTAATTTCCTGTGATGGAAGACTTGATTATTGATTTTTAGATCTATCTTAACATGGACATTCAGTGCTATAAATTTTCCTCTAAGCACTGCTTTTGCTGCATCCTACAAATTTTGATAAGTTGTGTTTTCATTTTCACTTCAAAGTATTTTTAAACTTCTCTAAAGACTTCTTTGACCTATATATTTATGAATCTGAGAGAGCATTCTTTTTAATTTAAGGTGTCTTATGGCTCTGAATGTGGTCATTCTTGGTGAATTTTTTGTGTGAACTTGAAAAAAATGTATATTCTGCTGTTGTTGGATGAAGTATTCTATAGATGTCAGTCATATTTAGTTGGTTAATGGTGTTCAGTTCAGCTTTCTCATGCTGGATCTGTCAATTAGTGACATGGGTGTTGATCTTCAAATATATGAGTAGATTTATCTATTTCTCCTTGCAGTTCTGTCAGGTTTTGGTTCGTGTATTTTGATCCTGTTGGTTGGATTATCTTTTTGGAAAAATTATCCCTTTATTATATAAAGCCCTTCTCTGATAGTTTTCCTTCCTGTGAAATGTGTGTGAAGTTAATATAGCTACTCCAGCTTTCTTTTGATTGTCAGTGTGGTGTATCTTTTTCCATCCATTTTAATCTTTGTTCTTAGGTTTAAAGTAGGCTTCTGTAAGTAACATAATTAGGTCCTGTTCTTTTAATCTACTCTGATAATATTTTAATTGATAGATTTAGATTGTTGATAGTTGTTGATAATTTAGATTGATATAGTTGGATTAATATCTACTGTTTGTGATTGTTTTCTATTTGTTGCCCTTGCTCTTTCCTTTCTTGGTGCCACTTTTTTTCTGTCTTTTGTTTCCTCCCTCAACCCCCATCGTATGTGTGTTTTAGTCTGTTTACATCTGGTACATTTTGTCTTAAAATAATCACACAGGACTAAAGTCTTTACATGGGTCACCATTTAATCCTCCCAGTAGCTACAGAGGGCGGGCCCTTTGTTTTAATTTTAATTTAGTATAATGGGATTGACTGTTTCTTGTATTTACTATAGACTTCATTCACTTAAAAATTATCTTTCTGCCTGCAAAAGTAACATGTACTGGCAGTGAATTTGGGAAGGAAGAAGGTAGCAATGTAATTAAGTTGAGAGAGAGCATGAGTCCTGGTTCTAAACCTCTTGGGTTCACATCCCAGCTTTATCACTCAGTCACCACAATTCTCTGTGACTGAGTTTTTTTCATCTGTGAATTGGAGATAATCACCACCTGCCTCACAGGGATGTTGAAATTTTAAACAAATTATCATATGTGAGGCACTAAGGGTTAGCTTTTAGTATGCACACATGAAGGGAGTTTGTGCTGTGCATGTTTTCTTCAAGTACCTGACAAGTTTTATAGAAGGTAAACTTTCTGAATTCCTACCTGTCTTAGGCAGGAGAAATATATTTTTGTACTTGGTTGGTAACTTGACTGGGTAGAGACTGCCTTTTTTGCCTCTAAAATTTTCTAGAACCTGATGTTTCCTGAGAGTGTAATTTATTCTAGGAACTTTTACTTAGGAATTAGCTAGACAGTTTTATGCTGAAGACTTGCATCCTTTGGCACGGGGTTTTTTTTCTTCTGTTATGTGTTTGATCATTTTTCTGCTTCTGCTTTCTCTTTCTGGTGCACCTGTGAAGGGGATGTTGAATTTCCAAGAGTGACCATCCCTTAGCTTTTCCCTTTTAATCTTTGTTTTGCACAAAGAAGTTCTTCAATTTATCTTGACAACCATTTTTAATTTTTGAGGACTCTCGGCCTTGGTTTGGTACATTCTTCCAAACTTCTCAAATGGACAGGGTTTTCCTGCCTACGGAGTAAGGGCCTGGCAGCTAGAGCCTATGGCCCAGTGAGGGAGGGGCCCTTCTGGTCCAGAGTGCTGACTTCAGCCCCTCTGACTACCTGTCTGGATGGATACCGCATGGGTGTTCTTAGCCACAACTGGCCTCCAGCTCCAGGGCTAGCCTCTCAGTCTTACCTTTTTCAGTATAGCTCCATCTAGTAGAGCTTTATGGGATAATGGAATGTTTTAGATCTGCACTGTCAGTAAGGTTATCACTAGCCACATGTGGCTCTTAAGCACTTGAAATATGGCTAGTATGACCAAACTGAATTGTAAGGTTTATTTGATTGAACTTTTAAAAAACTTTTTATAAAAGCTATTCTAAGCAGTATGAGGTGATGGAATGTTTTGGCAACCCAATAGGTGAAAGATCTTGTTTTGACCCATACTGACCTTGAGTTTGAGCATCTCATTGCTCTTATGGAGATATGGTTATTGGCTGTTTTCATTTTATGATAGCAAGGTTTCTTTCCATACAATTTCTCGATTTGTTTCATTTTTTCATCAACCTGAAGTGTTTTATGCATTTAGTAAACATACAAGGCTTAGTATCAAAAACAGTAGTTCCTTCTTTGTTCTCCAAAGCAACTACTTTTAGCTGCTTTAGATGATCATTAGATAATATCCTTCTAACACTTGTTTTAATTTAAGGAATAATCCACTGATTTCTTTCTCCTTATGCCTCCCAACCACCTGCAGAAACACAACTGGGTCCCTCCTCCCAACTCCTTGCTGCCCATCAATAATGCAATACAGTTGAACAGTAACCTTCATTAGGGTCATGCTGTATCTACCTGTAATCTTCACAGCCCAGCTGTATGATTACTTTTTTTTTTTTCCCCACAACTTCTTATTTTCTCTGGAACTAATAATTTTCTTTAGCATATTTTTAAATTTACTTCTATTTCTTTGTTAAATCATCTATATGGTCTTTCCTGTTAAATCCTTTGTATATTCAAGTACTGGGCAAATTCTATTAATTTTATTAAAAAAAGTTTTTAAAGCTTTCAGGCTTTATTCAAGACTGGTGCTGGGAGTGCCTGTATGACTCAGTCATTAAGCATCTGATTTTGGCTCAGGTCATGATCTCAGGGTCCTGGGATCCAGCCCTGCAACAGGCTCAGTGCTCAGCATGGAGTCTGCTTGTCCCTGTCCTTCAGTCCTGCGCTCTGCTTGTGTGTGCTCTCTCTCTCTCAAATAAATAAAATCTTACCAAAAAAAAAAAAAAAAAAAAAAAAAAAGACTGGTGCTGTCTTGGTCTGATGGGTAGCTTTTATCCTGGTAACAAACTTTATAATTGTTATTTGTTCTAGTCTGTGGAAAAATGCCACTGGAATTTTGATAGGAGTTGCCTTGACTCTTTACTGTATGTCATATTAACATTTTAATAATTTTCCAGTTTATGAGCACAGACTATCTTACCATTTATTTGTATCTTCAGTATGTTTTATCAGTGTTTTATAGTTTTCAGTATACATGTCTTTACTCCGTGGTTAAATTTATTTCTAGGGTTTTTTTTTTTTAATGTGACTGATTACCTTTTTGATTTTTCTTATTCATTATTAGTGTATAGATGTACATAGTATTTTTGCATATTTTGTATTCTGTAGATTTAATGAATTTATTTATTCTAATGGTTTTTTTTTGGTGGTCTTTAGAGTTTTCAGTATGTAGTATCATGGTGCCTGTGGATAGTAATAGTTTTAATACTTTTATGATTTGGATATCTTTTATTTCTATTTCTTGTCTAATTGCTGTGGTTGAGACTTCCAATATTATGTTGAATATAAATGATGAGAGTGGACATCCTACTCAGCTTTCTCTGTTGAGTATGATATTTGCTGTGGGTTTGTCATATATGGCCTTTATTATGTTGAGGTATGCTCTCTCTTCACCTGCTTAATTGATAGGTTTTGTCACAAATGATAGTGAATTTTATCAGATGCTTTTACTGCATCGACTGAGATAATCATATGATTTTTATACTTGATTTTTTTAATGTAGTATATCTTGTTGATTTGTGGATGTTGCACCATCCTTGCATTCCTGGAATGAATCTCACTTGATCATGGTGTATGATACTTGTAATGTATTGTTGAATTTGATTTGCTGATTCTGAGAGTTTTTGCATCTGTGTTCATTAGGGATATTGGCCTGTAATTTTCTTTTCCTTTTTTTTTTTTTTTTAAGATTTTATTTATTTATTTGACAGAGATCACAAGTAGGCAGAGAGAGAGAGGGAAGCAGGCTCCCTGCTGAGCAGAGAGCCTGATGTGGGGTTCGATCCCAGGACCCTGAGACCACGACCTGAACTGAGGGCAGAGGCTTTAACCCACTGAGCCACCCAGGTGCCACTGGTCTGTAATTTTCTTTTTGTGGTGTCTTTGTCTGGTTTGGGTGTCAGGGTAGTGCTGGTTCATAAAATGAATTTGGAAGCTTTCTTTTCTCTTCATCTTTTTGGAGGACTTTGTAAAGAATGTGTATTAAATCTTTGAATGTTTGGTAGAATTCACCACTGAAGCCTTCTGGTCTTGGAGGTTTGTTTGGGATGTTTTTGATACTAGTTCAGTCTTAGCAATCAGTCTGTTCATATTTTCAATTTCATGATTCAGTCTTAGGAGATTGTTTCTAGGAGTTTATCCATTTTTTTCCTACATTGTCCAATATGTTGGCATATAATTGTTTGTAGTAGTCACTTATGATCCCATTGTATTTTATTTTATTCATTTATTTGACAGACAGAGATCACAAGTAGGCAGAGAGGCAGGCAGAGAGAGGGGGAAGCAGGCTCCCCGCCGAGCAGAGAGCCTGATTCGGGTCTTGATCCCAGGACTCTGGGATCATGATCTGAGCCGAAGGCAGAGGCTTTAACCCACTGAGCCACCTAGGCACCCTAATCCCATTGTATTTTTGTGGTATCATTTATAACTTACTTTATTTCTGACTATTTGAGCCCTCTTTTTCTGGTTGTATTTAGTTAATAGCTTATCAATTTTATTTATCTTTTCAAAGAACCAACTCTTAGCTTTGTTCATATTTTCTATTACTTTTTTAGTCTCGATTTATTTTTGATCTGATCTTTATTACTTTCTTCTAACTTTGGGCTTCATTTTTTTTCATAACATAACCATTTATATATATATATATGCACACATATATATATGTGTATATATATTTTATTTATTTATTTGACAGACAGAGATCACAAGTAGGCAGAGAGAGAGAGAGGAAGGGAAGCAGGCTCCCGCTGAGCAGAGAGCCCGATGCGGGGCTCGATCCTAGAACCCTAGGATCACGACCTGAGCCGAAGGCAAAGGCTTTAACCCACTGAGCCACCCAGGCACCCCTGGGCTTCATTTTTTTCCCCCTAATTCCTTTAGGCATGAAGTTAAATTATTTGATAGTTCCTATTTCTTGAGAGAGAAATCGCTATGAACTTCTTCTTAGAACCATATTTATTGTATCCCAGATTTTGGTATGTTGTATTTCTGTTTTCATTTGTCTCTAGGTATTTTTCCATCTTTGATTTCTTCTGTGACATAGTAGTTTGGTGACATGTTAATCTCCACATAATTATAGTTTTTCCAGTTTCCTTTTGTAATTGATTTCTAGTTTCATACCCTTAGGGTTGGAAAAGATCCTTGATATTATTTAAGTCTTAATTCATTGACACTTGCTTTGTGGCCTAATGTGTTATCTGTCTTGGAGAATGTTCCATGTGCACTTGAGAAGAAGGTGTATTCTGAATTTTGGATAGAATGTTGTATGTGTGTGCATGTGCATGTTTATATACATATATATGTATACATATATGCATGTACAGATCTGTTAAGTCCATCTGGTCAAATGCATTATTTACTCCAATTATTTCTTTACTGCTTTTCTGTCCAGATGATCTATAATAACTGTGATGTTAAAATCCCCTACTATTATTGTATTACTGTCAGTTTCTCTTCATTCTCTTAGTATTTGCTTTATATGCTTTGGTGTTTCTGTGTTGGGTTCATATATTTATGTTATATCTTTCTGCTAGACTGACCCCTTTATCATTATGTAATACCCCCCTGTCATTTATTACAAACTTTGTGGTTATTGTAAGGTTCACATGTACCATCCTATATATATACAGTTATCTGTTTTAAATTGATAGAAACTTTAATTTGAACATATTCCAAAATTCTACATTTTTACTTTTGTACCATATTTTGTGTTTTTGATGTCAACTTTTTTTTAAACACATATCCCTCTATTTTTTTCTTTCTTTCTTTTTTTTTTTTTTTTTTTGAGTAGGCTCCATGTGCAGCATGGAGCCCAGTGTGGGGCTTGAATTCACAACCCTGAGATCAAGACCTGAACTGAAATCAAGAGCCAGATGCTTAACTGAGCCAGCCAGGCACCCCCTGATTCAACTTTTTACAACCTGTTATTTTATGTATCCTGTAACTAATTATTGTAGTTGTAATTAATTTCACTATTTTTGTGTTTTGCCTTTTTAGTAGCTTTATAAGTAACAATTCTAACTTTATCTGTACCTTTCCTAGTGAGATTTTTACTTTCATATATTTTGCAATTAGTGCTATTCCCACCCCCCCCGCCCCAGCTTTAAAAAGTCCCTTTAAGGTTTCTTGCAAGGCTAGTTTAGTAGTGATGAGCTCCTTTAGTTTTGCCTGTTTGGAAATTCTTTACCTTCAATTCTGAATGATAACCTTGCCCAATAGAGTATTCTTGTTTGGAAGTTTTTTCCTTTCAGGAATTTAAGTATGTTATGCCACTTATAGCTTGCCAAGTTTCTGTTGAGAAATCTATGATATTCTTATGGCATTTCCCTTGTACATAACAATTTGTTTTATTCTTGCTGCTTTTAAGATTCTCTCTTTAATTTTGAAACTTAACATTTTAATTATGTGTCTTGGTGTATCTCTCTTTGGGTTCATCTTGTTTGGAACTCTGGGTTTCCTAGACCTTGATGCCTGTTTTCTTTCCTAGGTTGGGGATGTTTTCAGTCATTATTTCTTCCAATAAGTTTTCTGCACCTTTTTCTCTTTTCCTTCTAGGGCCCTTATAATGTGAATTTGAATTTTATTCTATTTGATGTTGTCCCATGATCCCTTAGGTTATATTTAATTTTTTTTTTCCTACTATATCTTGGTATATTTCATTGCTTTGTCTTTCAGCTTCCTGATCTATTTTCTGTCTCATCCAGTGTTCTGTTCAACACCTCTAGTATATTTTTCAGTTCAGTTTTTGTATTCTTTGGGTCTATGACTTTTGCTTGGTACTTTGTTATGTGTTCTGTCTCTTTATTGAGGTTCTGTGTTTAGCCATTCTTCTCCTAATTTCAGTGAGTATCTCTATGACCATTAATTTGAATTTTTTAAAATCAGGTACTTATCTCCATATCATTTCCTGAGGTTTTGTCTTTTTTTGTTGTTGTTGTTTCTTCTGTTTCCTAATTTGGCTTGGCTCTGTTTTTTTCTATGTATTAGGTGAAATGCAGGCACGTTTCTTAGTCTTCAAACAGTAGCCTTGAATAGGTGATGGATCACTCGTTCAACCTTGTCCTAGCTCTTGGTTGTCTTTAAGACCTTTGTGATTATCTCAGTTGTCTGGTTTATTATTAATATGCCCCCTTTTTGAGGGCTTTCCAAGGCCTACCCATGATCGAAGGGGATCATAGCACCCAGTTTCAGTCTGATTAAAAGCCAGACCCTCAGGCCAGCTTTGAAAGTCCTCTGAGGTTACATTTGTAATCACTGCTGGCCTCCAGACCATATATGAAGATTTTCCTTGAGTATGAGTCGCAAAAGTCTGAGTTCCAGGTGAATGTATATGATCTTCTCTGGGAAGTCTTACTCAGCTGTAGTGCGGCCAAAGGGGTGTGCGAGGATGGTGTTTCCCTGCTTTTGTTCCCTTGGAGTACCTCCTTAGCTTCTTGATGTGTGGGGAACTTGAAGCTGTTCCTGAGGCTAGAGCTGCAGGCTGAGTAAATAGGCCTTTTTCATAGGAAGACTGGGGTTATTTCAGTTTGCTGTTTGTGCAGGGCCCTGGGATTGATGGCCTGCCAGGAAAAGTCTTTCCAGTTGTTATAATCTGGTAGAGCTCTGGATAGTCAGCCCTCTTGGCCATCAGGGCCAGATAATCAAAGAGTGTGGATTGTGTCCATCTGCTGGCTTGAGCGAGACAGTTAGAAGGTATAGAGAACAGGAAAATATCTTGAATGTATGTTTACATGGGCTTCTGTAATGGAACAGGAGAGTGCCTTGTCTGTATGCTGGCTTTAGGTTGGGAATAGGAGGCTGGCCTGACAGTTCATGCTCGTGTTCCAGCTGGGAAGTTGGGGAGTACTTCATGTCTCCACCTGGACTCAGCAAGTGCTACAAAAGCACATTCCTGCTGTACCAGCAAGGTGGTGGTAGCCCTGCTAGCAGGCCACGTGGAGGGTGCATCTGTGGCATCTACCATACTCATTTGTCTCTGTCCCCCGCCATTATGGCCAGTGTCCCCACATTAGCAAGTGAGTCTCCTTTACATACAGTCTAGGGGCCTTTCCAGACTGCTGTTTCTTTGCTAGGTCTTGGAGGAGACCAAAATCCCTCTAAGAGGGGAGTCTGTTTCTTTATAGCACTTTTAGACTCCCTGGTGTTAGCTTTTTTGGTTTTCTAGGCCAGGTGTTCTGTGGATTTATTTCTCCAGTGTACATCCTAAGAGTGGGGTCTCTGATGTGGGGTACCAAACTTTTTCTCCTCTGGGAGATGCATCTATGTGGCGAGATCCCTTCTTGTTATGTGTTGCCATGTCATGAGTGGGTGTTTTTTGGGAGACTGTGTCTCTACTTCTCCTGTTTTGATATCGTCCTTTTATCCTTTGTTGTGAGAATCAGTTCATTTAGTTTTTAGATCTCTCTGCACGGGGAAATGATCATATGTAGCTATAGATCGGGTATGTCCATGGGAGGAGGACTTTTCCTACCACTCTCTTGGATCCCCCCCTCTAGGAGCTTGCTTTTTAAGTTTTTGCCAACTAAGAAATTTCCTCAGCTTTATTTTCTAGACATTAGATTCAGATTGAGATTTGCATTTCTTAAGTTATATTTTTTCTATAAGAGAACATTCTTATTCTACTGTCTTATTCTTTCTTGTTTCATGAGTTTAAGTTCTCCTACAACCGTGAAGATACTTAGTTCTCATTTTTCATTTTCTTTTTTCCTTCCACATTGATTTTTCTATTTGTTTTCTTAGCTTCAGATTTTAGATTAGAGATTTCTTCAAATACTTAAAAGTTGGTAAATAGCTGTTTGAAAACTGTGTAGGAATGTGGGACCTCATTACTTGTGGCCTTTGCTGTCAGGGAATCTTGTCATCGATTTGTTTGGGGAACCTCTCATATCGGTCTCTGTAGTCTTTGTTCTGGTTAGATTCCATAGAGAAGGCTCCTATAGCTAGCTGCCTGCAGAGAGTATAATTCTAGGAGGAAAAGATGACTGAGTGGAGAAAGTGGTTTTCAAGTTTTACTGTATAACTTTGATTTAACCCTGTGGTACTCTACTGTTCTTGATCTTTGCCTACTTTCCAAAAGATACATGGGGGTAGCTACATGGAATGTGGAAAGGAGGCTTGTCAGACTTCTTTTTAAGTTGACTTTTAGGTGGCAGCTCTTCTGTTTTCAGTTCCACTTCTACCCCTAATTCCAGAGATAGTTGCCTCCACCAATTGGACTTTTTTGAGAGGTTCTGTGAAATAAATTGTGTTGTGTTTTCTATATTGTGGCTGATCATTCAATTTTTCCAGGTCCTTAGTAACTTCTTTTTTTCTACTTTCTAGATTCTAAAACATTGTTACTGTCACATCCTTTCTTTTTTCCTTGACAACTATAAAAGCCTTCTGAAAATTCCCTTCACTTTTGCATTTTTGTATGTTAAGAGGGTGTAGATGTGAACATATGTCAATCTACCATACTCAAACTGGAAGTCTTTTTCTATATAGATACCAATTCTTTTGTAAATGAAGAAGACTGACTTTGTGTTTTGAGTTCTGAAAGGTTTCTTTTTATTGTTTATCACTTCCCTATTTCAGTGTGTTGTTGTTGTTGTTTTTGCTATATAGATATGCAGTTATATAGTGAATTTTCCTCCAATCATTAATATTTCTAAGTTTTTAATTTTTTAAATTTTTAAAAAAAATTTTATTATGTTCAGTTATCCAACTTATAGTACATTATTAGTTTTTAATGTGTTCAACGATTCATTAGTTTCTCTTACCTTGAACAGATTAGACAGATTACATTAAACAGATAAGACATTAACTATCAGTTTCTTTTGAATCACCATTGTGCTATGGTTGTTTCTGATTAATTATTTATATTGGTAAAAGATAGGAATCATCTCAAATTTCCAATAACAAGAGGCTGATTGATTAAATTGTGTTTGCACAAAGAAGCACTTAGCAGCTGTGCAATTGTATTGCTGCGGAGTTATCTTCACGATATCTAAGTGAACAAATGAAACACAGAAGGATGTTTTAGAATGCTACCTTTTATATAATAGAAGGGAATATGAATAAATAAAATACTGATATTTTTCAAAAGGAGTGGTAAAAGGGTAAACTGAAAAGGAAGTTTTAGAGGAAGAGAGAAGAACATGTGGATAGGGAAGTAGAGATGGAAGATATATGGGTTATACCTCCATTGTACCTAAATTTGACTTCAGAATCATGTAGCTTTTTACATGCTAAATGTAATAGTTAAATAAAAAAGAAAAATCCACATTTCAAAGAAATTCAGACGAATGGGAATAAGTGAATTTAACCACCAAGCAAGGTAGTGACCTATCCATGAAGAGGAAAAAATTACCTCAAGTGACCTGATTTGAACATTTCTAGTGGGATACATCATAAGATTGAAAGAAAAAATTCTTAAAGTAATCTTAAACTGCTATCAGTATATTTTGAAACTATTATGAACACACTCTAAAATAAAGCAAATAAATAATTAGCATCATAAGGAATTAGAATATAGAATTAAAGAAGTTAAACTTGAATTTTAAATTCATAATGGAAATATAAGTATTAACTTATTTTTCTTATGCTTTTCTCAGAACTACCACTAAAGAGACCTACAAATAATGACAACTCCTTAGCAATGAGTTGACACCCAAGTTGTGGTCTCTAAATATCTAAATTTTTGTTATTGTTGTTTTATCTTGCAAAAGGGATCCTTGAAGGTAGTTGTTTCTGGATTGGGCTGGGAAATATGCAAGGTGATCCCAAGATACCTTGCCATTCTAGAAAGTAAGGAAATTATCTAAGACTAAAGACATAGTGTCAAAAGTACCCCAGGCTACCAGAAGGGGCCTCCTACTGGTTTAAGGTAGATAATTTGAAGATTTAAAAAAATGACCTTAGGAGTGCCTAGGTGGCTCAGTTTTCAGCTCGGATCATGATTGCAGAGCCCTGGGATTGAGCCCCACATCGGGCTCCCTGCTTGGCAGGAAACCTGCTTCTTCCTCTCCCTCTGCCTGTGTTCTCTCTTTTGCTGTGTCTCTCTCTGTCAAATAAATAAATAAATCTTAAAAAGAAAAGACTTTAATGATTGCATACATAAAGCATACAAAAATGATTTAAAAAACACACTAAAATTAAAAAAATAACACAAACCTTGTCAGTTACCCATTGAGGTTGTGAAGATATCAACTCATCATTTTGCAAATTTATTAAAAATGTTCAGATTCTTTTTTTCAATTTCCTGTCAAACTCTATTTTTTTTTTAAGTTTTTTGTTGATTAGAGTGAGTGCGCAGGCATGAGTGCGCAGGCATGAGTATGAGTATGGGCAAGAGTGAGAGAGTGAGAGAGAATCTCAGGCTTAGTCTGTGCTGAGCTTGGAGCACAATGCAGGGCTCCATCTCCTGACCTGAGCTGAAAACCAAGAGTTGGACACAACTGACTATGCCACCCAGGTGCCCCTGTACAAACTGTATTTTAATATAACTATTAAGTTACTGAGGATAAAGTTCTTTATAGAAAAAAATGAAAATCATCATTTGGTAACTCCTAATGAAATAGTTGGTTTAGGAAATTATCATGAATTGGTGCTAAAACCATTAGGTGAAAGGCTTGATGTGACGAGGACTTCCCACTGGAGAGTTCAGGCTCATACCCTCTGACCAGTTGATTTTTTAGTACTATTAAAAGTGGGACAATCAAATCTGTATCTAATGAAATGATGCAGTAGGAGGTACACAATAGCAACCACTTATGAAGTTGTTCGGCCAAGAAAAAAGAAATTGAACTTTAAACCTCTAGATATAATTATCAATTTATAGGAAATAGGGAAAAGTAGAGGAACACATTAAATGACAGCATGGTGAAACAATTATGCAAATAAAGAATGGATAGGAAAAATACGTCACTTTTCCAAATTAATGGCATGGTTATAAAAGAAAAGAGGGGGCCTAAATGATCACAGTAACTTAATGTACTCTGTGAAACTTGTTTGAATTTTGATTTATACAAATCTGTTATAAAGAGCACCTAGTCAGGAGAATCTTGATATGGGTGGATTATCAGGTAATATTAAAAATTATAATTTTATTTTTTGGAGTATTGGCATGTAACATAGAAACCTTAATCACTGTCTGACATTTAACCTATAATATTCTAGTAGAGGTGGGTAGAGGCAAAGGTCAGGGAATAGATAAAACAAGACTGGCAAAATATAGTAATGTGGAAGATGGGTGGAGGGATACAGGGAGAGTCAGTACCCCGTCCTATCCACAGCTGACTGTAAAGTGTGCTGCTCTGGAGCTAGATACCCTGGGTTTGAGTTATATGATATTTTTCAAGTTATTTAACTCCTGTAAGCTCTAACTATATTACCTGTTTAAAAAATGAAGAGTATATCTACTTCATAGGGTTAGTGTAAAGATTAAATGAGTTAATACATCTAAAATACTTAGAACAATGCCTGGAATATTAAGTATTTACTATGATTTTCTTATTATTACTATTAAAGTGTCCCAGCCTCTGAAATAAAGGAGCTACGTCCTATTAATGATGTGGGAACTCAGAATTGTGTTTTTACTACAGTCAGGTGAAGTTACATATGGCCCTGGGCCCATGATGTCTATAGCTTTTAAAGTGTATGATTTTGCTTTTTTTCCTATCTGTGTATTCCTTCCTCTTGTCTCCTGAAACTGCTCTCCTTATTAGACAGTTATCTGTACATGTGTGGGAACAGGAATGTTGACATGTTAGAGAACAGCTAGAGAACTAAAGAGGAGCCAAGCAAACGCAAAGTTTGTGATATGGCTAGACTTTTTGGTAGTACTTTAAGAGATTATGATTTATAACCTTAGAATCACTTTTAGTCTGTCATGTTTTAGCCCTACAGGTGCTCATATAATAGCCCAGTTTTCAAAAAAACTTCTTGATGAAGATATTCCTATTTTTTCTGGATCAGAAATGTTGCCTGTGGTTAAAGGAGCTTTTATTTCTGTGTGTCGTCAAATATATGGTACATGTGAAGGCTTACAGGTGTTAATGCCTTATTGTTTGCATGAGTCTATAGCAAAGGCATGGAAGAAGGTAAGAAATTTCAATCTTTTTTTTTCCTTTCTGCAAATCTTTATTTCAAATATAGTCACTATTGTAATGCAGTTTAAATCTTTTACTGAGGCAAATATGATTTTCTTAGCATCACAGTACTCTAGATAACATAATGCTTTTTAATTTGGTACAGGATGACTTCACCTCATTTCCTACGAGGGCAAAGTTCTAGGACCAAACTGGGCACTTCAAAGTCTTTTCTTCTGTTAGGAGAGACATGAGATAATTATCTTTGTATAAACTTACATTCTTTTTCAGAAGCTATTTCTGTGTGATTTTTATATACAGTTGGGGCTTTGTTATGGACACTGGAGATTATAATGTAGCTAGAGTCAAATGTAGTATGTTTCAGTACTAAGCCCTTTCCCCCCACATTTATATACTTCATTTAAAAATCATTTTAGATGATATTTAATTAAAAACCAAATAACTTAAAATTTGAAGGTAATTTAATTTTAATTATATTAAGGATCAACTGTAAAAATGTATCATGAGATCTTATGAATAATGCTATCAATAAAAAATAATGTAATCTGTTGTATTTTAGACAAGTTTGCTATCAGAAAGAATTCCTACTCCAGTAAAGGGTTTGGATTCTGTTTCTTCGGTAAACCAGGAATCCCAAAGCATGTAAGCACAATTGATTAAACTTACCTGTTTTTCTACATTTGCTGAAATAATTTAAATGAGAATGTAATTGAATAGTGTAGCAAAAATGCACCTGAAACTAATATCACCTGTATGTTAATTAATTGGATTGAAATAAAAACTAAAAAAAGAAAATACAGGAAGGTAACTGTGTATGTATAGGATTAAGGAAAATTACATGTGGGGAGCTTTAAAGATCATGTCATACTTGTACCTTGTATCTAGCATTACTTACTATATTTGCTTTAAGGGATATTCTTAAGAAAAAATTAAAAAATAGCATTTCAGGTAGATAATAGTTTAAAGAAGTCAAACAAAAAGCCTTTTTCATTTCCTTAACAGTGTAATGGTTTAACATATAGTTAGTTAATTCTCTAAAAATCAGCTAAAATTTTTGCTGATAGTTGTCACAAACTTAAATCCATTGCTATTTCATGTGTGTGTGGGAGTTTCTGCAATTTTTGAGGTAATTGTTAGATCTGTTTTTTTTTATTTTCTTTTTTTAAAAAATATTTTATTTATGTATTTAAGAGAGAGAGGAAACACAGGAGTGGGGATGGATGGTGGGGGTGGCAGAGGGAGAAATAGACTCCCTACTAAGCAGGGAGCCTGACGTGGGCTCCATCCCAAGACCCTAAGACCATGATCTGAGGCTAAGGCAGCTGCTTAACTGACTGAGCACCCGGGCACCCCAGATCTGTTTTCTTTGAAATCTTCTATGATTTGTCATTTTTCATTTCATTTATGCATGCATTTGGACCAAGCGCTTTGACTTCTGGGGATATCTGTATGCCTTAAGAGCTTATTGTGTCCTGTAGAATAAATAAATACAACATGGCAATATAGTATGCTAAATTTATATCATGGGGCCATGTGAGATCCATTGGGAGGCACCTTGTGGGGGAATCTTTCCATAAGAACTCCACTTTCAATAGAAGTTAAAGAGAATAGATGTTAATTGACTAAATACTGAACATTATTTCAGATGGAAGAAATAGTATGATCAATAGGCTCGAAGAGGGAACATGATTAATATAGTTAATACATTTTACTCAGTGATATTTTTAGATTCTGAAGTTAAAGTGTGAAGGAGCTAATAAATTATATGCTACTCCTTCCCTCCTGAGTTGTGAACCAAGTAATAATGATAAAGAAGTCAAACAAATCAAAACACTGAATAACACAGGGTTCCTAAAATCTCAAGAATTAGATTTACCCTTCTGTCACATTGGCCATGGACAGCTGTAGGCTTCCCTCTAAAGCAGAGCTTACAAAGATCAAACTTAATTACATAGTAGAACAGAGCAGAATGTGTGTTTCCTACAGGTAGCTGGATCACAAACAAGTAGACCGAGAGAGAGGCATTGCTTAGCTAGGCATGCTGAGGTTATTCCTCAAATCTCCTGAGTCCCTTCTAGGGGAGGAGTTAATCATTAGGAGGGCCAAGCAGTGTTAAACTAGGGAATGTGCTTCATGTAGAAACTTGATTCTGGGGGAAAGGGAGGATCTTTCAAAATATGATATTAAAGTCTTAGAAATAAAAGATTTTATAGAGTTTTTGATAGTATATAGAGTCAGAACTATTAATTTCATTTTCATCATCAGAGTTCAGTTAGCTCATAGAGTTGAGTGTCTCTTGTTCTTTTGTGTTAATTGAAAAGTCAGTATGAAATAGACATTATTTGTTCCTTCATAATTTGGTTAAACTTGAGTGTAAAACCATCTGTGTTAGTTAACTAGAATATCCTAATGCCAGTATGTAACAGATTCCTAATATGTTTCTTTCCCTTTTTAAAAAAAATTCCAGTTTAATTAACATATAGTGAGTGTTATATTAGTTTAAGGTATTCAGTATGATGATTTACCAATTCCATACATTACTCAGTACTCATCATCGTAAGTGTACTCTTAAATCCCTTCAGCTATTTCACCCATCACCCCGCCCACCTCCCCTCTGGTAACCATCTGTTTGTTCTCTTGAGTTAAGAGTCTGCTTTTTGGTTTGTCCTTTTTCATTTGTTTTGTTTCTTAAATTCCACATATGAGCGAAATTACATGGTATTTGTCGTTTTCCAGCTGTCAGATTTCACTTAGCATTATACTTTGTAGCTCCATCCATGTTATTGCAAATAGCATGATTTCATTCTCTTTTATGGCTAAGTACTATTCCATTATGTGTGTGTGTGCGCACATATATATATACACACACACCACACACATGCACACTTATATACATATCACCTCTTCTTCATTCATCTAAAGATGGACACTTTAGCTGCTTCTGTGTTTAGCTATTGTAAATAATGCTGCTATTAACATAGGGTATATATCTTTTTAAATAAGTGTTTTTGTGTTTTTGGGGTAAATACCTAGTAGTGGAATTAAGAGAATCTTTTTTTGTTTGTTTCCTTCCCTACTTTTCCCCTCTTCCCTTACTGTTTCTCCCTACTTATGTTTTTCTGTTCATTTCTTCCTGTCCAGTTTAATGTTTTTTCTTTTTATGGTCATGTTTTAAATAAATATTATATTGGAATTTTGAGGCTTCTGTCAGTGATGATGTAAATATCACAGATAGAAGTAAAGAACTAAAAAATAAATTGATTATGTGCTCATTTCAATTTCTGCAACACCATTTGTTGAAGAGACTTTTTTCCATTGGACATTCTTTCCTGCTTTGTTGAAGTTTGGTTTGCCATAGATTTGATGGTCCATTTCTGGGTTCTCTAGTCTGTTCCATTGACCTATGTGTCTGTTTTTGTGCCAGTACCATATTGTCTTGATGATGACAGCTTTGTAATAGAACTTGAAGTCTGGAATTGTGATGCTGCCAGCTTTGGTTTTCTTTTTCAAGGTTCTTCTGGATATTTGGGGTCTTTTCTGGTTCCATTTAAATTTTATTATTTGTTCCATATCTTTGAAAAAAAGTTGGTGGTATTTTGGTAGGGATTGCATTAAACATGTAGATTGCTCTAGGTAGTACAGACATTGTCATAATATTTGTTCTTCCAATCCATGAACATGGAATGTTTTCCCATTTCTTTGTGTCTTCCTCAGTTTCTTTCATGAGTATTCTATAGTTTTCTGATTACAGATTCTTTGCCTCTTTGGTTAGATTTATTCATAGGTATATTATAGTTTTGGGAATCGACTCCTTAATTTCTCTTTTTTCTGTTTTATTGTTGTTGTATAGAAATACAACTGATTTCTGTGCATTGATGTTATGTTCTGATACTTTACTGAATTCCTGTATGAGTTCTAGTGTTTTGGAGCGGAGTCTTTTGGATTCCCATGTAAAGTATCATATCATCTACAAAGAGTGAGAGTTTGACTTCTTCTTTGATGATTTGGATGCCTTTTATTTCTTTTTGTTGTGTGATTGCTGAGACTAGGACTTCTAGTACTATGTTGAATAGCAGTGGTGAAAGTGGACATTCCTACCATGTTCCTGACCTTAGGGGAAAATCTCTATTTTTCCCCATTGAAAGTGATACTTACTGTAGGCTTTTCATAGATGGCTTTTGTGATATTAAGGTATGTACCCACTATCCATACACTGTGAAGAATTTTCATCAAGAAAGGGTGCTGTACTTTATCAAATGTTTTCTCAGCATCTATTGAGAGTATCACATGGTTCTTGTCCTTTCTTTTATTAATATATTGTATAACATTGATTGATTTTTGGATGTTGAACCATCCTTGCAGAGGTTCAAATCCCATGTGGTCATGGTGAGTAATCTTTTTAATGTACTGTTGGATCCTATTGGCTAGTATTTTGGTGAGAGTTTTTGCATCTGTGTATAAATCCCATGTGGTCATGGTGAGTAATCCTTTTAATGTACTGTTGGATCCTATTGGCTAGTATTTTGGTGAGAGTTTTTGCATCTGTGTTCATCAGGGATTTTGGTCTGTAATTCTTTTTTTTTTTTTTTGATGGGGTTTTTGTCTGGTTTTGGGATCAAGATCATATAGGCCTCATAAAATGAGTTTGGAAGTTTTCCTTCCATTTCTATTTTTTGGAACTGTTTCAAGAGAATAGGTATTAATTCTTCTTTAACGTTTGATGGAATTCCCCTGGGAAGCCATCTGGCCCTGAGTTCTTGTTTCTTGGGAGATTTTTAAAGACTGCTTCAATTTCCTTACTGGTTATGGGTTTGTTCAGGTTTTCTATTTCTTCCTGATTCAGTTTTGGTAGTTTATATGTCTCTAGGAATGCATCCATTTCTTCCAGATTTTCTAATATGCTGGCGTATAGTTGCTCATAATATGTTTTTATTATTGTTTGTATTTCTTTAGTGTTGGTTGTGATCTCTCCTCTTTCATTCATGATTTTATCAATTTGGGTCCTTTTCTTTTCTTTTTGATAAGTCTGGTCATGGGTTTATCAGTCTTATAATTCTCTCAAAGAACCCGTTCCTACTTTCGTTGATCTGTTCTGCTGTTCTTTTGGTTTCCATTTCATTGATATCTGCTGTGATCTTTATTATTTCTCTTGTCCTGCTGGGTTTAGGCTTTGTTTGTTGTTCTTTCTCCAGCTCCTTTAGGTGCAGGGTTGTGTAATTGAGACCTTTCTTGTTTCTTGAGAAAGGCTTGTATTGCTATATATTTTCCTCTTAGGACTGCCTTTGCTGCATCCCAAAGATTTTGGACAGTTGTGTTTGCATTTTCATTTGTTTCTATGATTTTTAAAAATTCGTCTTTAATTTCCTGGTTGACTCATTCATTCTTTAGTAGGATACTCTTTGTCCTCCATGTATTTGAGTTCTTTCCAACTTTCCTCTTGTGTTTGTGTTCTACTTTGAAAGCACTGTGGTCCAGAAATATTCAGGGAATGATCCCAATGTTTTGGTACCAGTTAAGACCTAATTTGTGACCCAGGATGTGATCTATTCTGGAGAACTTTTCATGTACACTAGCGAAGAATGTGTATTCTGTAGCTTTGAGATGGAATGTTCTGAATATATCTGTGACTTCCATCTGGTCCAATGTGTCATTTAAAGCCTTATTTCCTTGTTGATCTTTTGCTTAGATGATCTGTCTATTTCAGTGAGGGGGGTGTTAAATTCCCCTCCAATTATTTTATTATTATTGACATGTTTCTTTGATTTTGTTATTAACTGGCTTATATAATTGTCTGCTCCCATGTTAGGGGCATAGATATTTAAAATTGTAAGATTTTTTGTTGGATAGACTCCTTAAATATGATATAGTGTTCTTTCTCATCTCTTACTATAGTTTTGGTTTAAAATCTAATTTGTCTGATATGAGGATTGCTACCCCAGCTTTCTTTTGATGTCCATTAATCTGGTAAATGGTTTACCACCTCCTCACTTTCAATCTTGAGGTGTCTTTGGGTCTAAAATGAGTCTCTTGCAAATAGTGTATTGATGGGTTATGTTTTAAAAAAAAAATTTCTTTTTAAGATTTTATTTATTTATTAGTTAGAGAGAGAGAGAGCGAGCACAGGCAGACAGAGAGGCAGGCAGAGGCAGAGGGAGAAGCAGGATCCCTGCCGAGCAAGGAGCCCGATGTGGGACTCAATCCCAGGACACCGGGATCATGACCTGAGCTGAAGGCAGCCGCTTAACCAGCTGAGCCACCCAGGCGTCCCATGGGTTATGTTTTTTAATCCAATCTGATACCCTGTGTCTTTTGATTGGGACATTTATCCATTTACATTCAGGGTAACTATTGAAAGATATGAATTTAGTGCAATTGTATTCCCTGTAAAGTGACTGTTAGTGTATATTATCTCTGTTCCTTTTTGATCTGTGTTACTTTTGGGCTCTCTCTTTGTTTAGAGGACCCCTTTCAGTATTTCCTATACTGACTTGGGTTTGCAAATCTTTTAGTTTTTCTTTTTCTTTTTTTGTCCTGGAAGCTCTTTTTCCTCTCCTTCTCTTTTTTTTTTCTCTCCTTCTATAATCAGCATAGCTGGATATAGTATTCTTGGATGCATATTTTTCTCATTTAGTGCTCTGAATATATCATGCAGGTTCTTTCTGGCCTGCCAGGTATCTGTGGATAGGTCTGCTGTCAGTCTAATGTTTCTACCATTGTAGGTTGCAGAATTCTTGTCCTGAGGGGCTTTCAGGATTTTCTCTTTGTTTCTGAGACTTGTAAGTTTTACTATTATATGACAGGGTGTTGATCTATTTTTACTGATTTTGAGAGGGGTTCTCTGTGCCTCTTGTATTTTGATGTCTGCTTCCTATCCCAAATTAGGGAAGTTTTCTACTATAATTTGCTCTAGTATTCCTTCTGCCCCCCCCTTTTTTTTCTTCTTCTTGGATCCCAATTATTCTAATACTGTTTTGTCTTATGGTATCACTTATCTCTCGAATCTCCCCTCATGGTCCAGTTTTCTTTTTTCTCAGCTTCTTTATTCTCCGTCATTTGTTCTTCTATATCACTAATTCTCTCTTCTGCCTCATTTATCCTAGCAGTTAGTGCCTCCACTTTTGATTGCATGTCATTAATAGCCTTTTTGATTTCAACTTGGTTAGATTTTAGTTCTTTTATATCTTTAGAAAGGGATTCTTTAGTATCTTTTATACTTTTTTCAAACCCAACTAGTGTCTTTATAATTGTCATTATGAACTCTAGTTCCTACATCTTACTAATGTCCATATTGATTAGTTCCCAGTGAGTTGGTCCTGCCTCTTGTTCTCTTTTTTTTTTTTGAGGTGAGCTTTTTCATTTTGTCACTTTGTCCAAAGAAGAATAGATAAATGAGAGAATAAAATGCTAATAGGGTAACAAGCCCCAGAAAAATACACACTAAACGAGAGACCCAAGATCGGGGCAAAAAGAAAGGAAAAGAAAAAAAAAGAATATGATCATACTGGGGAATAGAACAGAGCCACACACTAGATTTTGGGCGTATGTTACTCTGTTAGAAAAAACTGCCTCCCAAAAGTTTAAAGAGAGAAAAACATATATAGATACAAAAATAAGGGAAAATACGATGAAGGGATGGAATATTGCTACAAGGATGAAAATTTAAAAATATTTTAGAAAAGGAAGTGATAAAATAAGTTGGTTGAAAAAAGAATGAAAAAAAATTTAAAAAGTAAAAAAAAAAAAAAATGAGAGAATGTGATCAGGTGGGAAACTTGAAGAAATCCATACACTAGATTTAAAGTATATTTTGGTCTGTTAGAAGAAACTGTATCCCAAATCTATAAAGCAAGAAAAACTTATGTATATACAAAAAATAAGGTTAAATACAGTAAAGAAAGAAAAATATGACTGTAACAATGAAAATTTAAAAAGATTTTTAAAAAGGAATTGATAAGATATTGGTTGAAAAAGGAAAGAAGAAAAATTAAATGAAATCTAGAAAAAGATAAAATAAAATTAAAAAAATTAACTTCAAGAGACTAAAGAATCATAGGAAAAAAGCCATGAATTCTATGTGCTGTATTCCCCTAGTGCTGAGGTTTTGCAGTTGTCATTGGTGGGTAAACTTGGTCTTGGCTGCTTTTTCTTGCTGATCTTCTGGGGAGGGGCCTGTTGCATTGATTCTAAATGTCTTTGCCTGAGGTGGAATTGCACTGCCCTTGGTAGGGCCAGGCTGAGTAATCTGCTTGTGGTTGCTCTTGGTAGCTTTTGTTTCCAGAAAGCTTTCCATATAGCTTTGGAGGATGAGAATGAAAATGGTGGCCTCTCTATCTCTGGCCCTGGAGGAGACGAGAACTTGGTGCCCCACTCCTTGGTGAACCCTTTGAGAGAAGCAGTCAGTCATTCCTGTCTCCTTGATCTCCCACCTCACTGTATGCTCACCTGGCCTGTGACCAAGCGTTTCTGTCTCTGGCACATGCCACAGTTTGGAGTTTCCAAACCAAGCAGATTCTTGCAGTGTGCTCCTATGCCGATCCTCCCTGGGGAGGAAGGGGAGTGTTTCTAGATCTGCCGCTTGTTGGGTCCCTTCTCAAATAGTAGTGTCCAAACTGTTGTGCCAATCAGGGTTTAAGGCATCTCCAAGCTGAGAGCCCATTACTTGGCTCTGTCTTTGCAGCCGGCTTCCCTACTCTGATACTTGAGAGCTCTGCCACACGTAGCCACCCATGGTCTTTCTGTGACCTTTAGGGTCCTGAGACCACACTGTCCCAGTGAAGGTTCCACTCCCCGCTTAGCCACTGGAGTGACATCGCTCATCAGAGCAGACTTCTAAAAGTTCAGATTTTGTGCTCTGCTGCTCTGTCGCTGCTCTATCGCTGCTCTGTCACTGCTCTATCACTTTCTGGTAGCCTGCTGATGGAGGCTCCCTCCCCCTGTGGTCTGTCTTCCCAGATATCACCTTGGATTTACTTCTCTGCATGTCCTGCCATCCAGAAAGTGGCTCCTTTTCTGTTCATGGAATTTCTGCTATCCTTTTCTTATGGTCTCCTGTTGAGTTTATAGGTGTTCAGAATGGTTTGGTAGCTATTTAGCTGAATTCCTGGGACCAGATGAAATTTAGATCTCTTACTCCTCTCCTATCTTGCTCCTCCCCTTTCTCACATTTTCTCGCTATATAATATTTTTAAGTATATAAATTTTATTTTAATTCAGTAAAATATACATTATTTTTATTAGTCTTATCCAGTTTTAGTTCTTAAGCAGTGAGCCTAGCACTAATTTTGTGTCTCAGGGGTAATTCTGTTAGTCCTTTATATCCTACTAGAACAATAAATTTGGTTTCTGTTGCCTGCATTTACCTTAAAAGTAGAGTTCTATTTCTTTGTATTTCTGTTCTTTGTCCATGGTGGAATTTGTTATTTAAACATGGTTATATCTTTGGCTATTGCTTTGTGTTATTGATATAGAGGGATAGATGTCAAAACATGAAGAAATTTTTCAATTTTCAATTTCAAATTTCTTTACAATCCTTTTCAAAACAGACTTCTGCTACTCCCTTGGGGGAAAATGGCATTCATCTCCATACTCACAATTTCACTATACATGTAGATATTATTTTTTTGTCTATTTTTGTATGCAAAGTTTCTTTCCAGACAACTAGGACTCAGAGTAGGTAGTACATTTTCTCCTTTTGGTACTTCCAAATGAAGTGCTCACATCCCTTCCTACATTTCCGTATTTCCTGCTCTGACTCTCCTATTAACTGTGTCTCCTGAATGTTTCAGAATTTTTCTCTGGAGAATGTTACTGTCCTTCCCTTTAAAAGTGTTTTGAGGAAAAAAATGTCATTCTCTAAAAGTAAAATTAAAAACCTGTGAAAATAAAGGTATTGTTCCTGATATACCTTATAAAGTTGAAAGATAGATACTCTAATGAAAAGAAAGTATGGAAATAATGGAGAGTTGGGACTTGGGGATTCAGGCCTAGCAGAATTATGGTAGGAGAATAGAATGAAATTAAATTGATGATGAAAGAAACTAGATGTAATAAAAATGCTGACACCTGTAGTTAACATTTGATTAAAGTGAAAGAAAATTATTGGGATAGAAAACATAATAATAAAAACTCACTGTCATGGACACCATACTCTTTATTTATCTTACTTTTTAAAGATATTTATTTATTTGACAGATCACAAGTAGGCAGAGAGGCAGGCAGAGAGAGAGGAAGGGAAGCAGGCTCCCCACTGAGCAGAGAGCCCAATGTGGGACTCGATCCCAGGACCCTGAGATCATGACCTGAGCCAAAGGCAGCGGTTTAACCCACTGAGCCACCCAGGTGCCCCTATCTTACTTTTTAAACTGAATACATAGCCATCAGTATGTACTTGTAAGTTTATTAGCAGTATTAAGCTGAAATTATTTTCTTTTCAGTTTTGAGTGTAATAATGAAGTGCATACCTTTCTTTTACCTGTTTCAGTATGGCTTGGGAAGAGAATTTGTTAGATGATTTACTAAATTTTGCTGCCACTCCCAAAGGACTACTCTTTCTTCAAAGAACAGGTGCCATCAATGAATGTGTGACATTTATGTTCAACCAATATGCAAAAAAATTACAGGTATGAATTACCATCTGCCACAGGCAAAAAGAACTTTTGTTGTTGTAAAAGCCATTAAGAACTTCATTCTGTCTTCTCTGCAGAAGAGGTTATTAAACCTCAATTAAAAAGCCATATACCATTGTAATATTTAACTTGATATTTTTTCAGGAAAGCATTAGAGTTGATGTTGCTATCTATGGATATGTTTACAGGATGAGAAGCAACCAGATGGAATTGAAAAATACAGTTAACCATCCAGATGTGTTATAAATATAATAAACGTTTGGTTACACTAAAACTGAATGGAATTTCAGGAAGGGGAGAAACCTCAGTGGGCTTAAATGTACATGTTAATAAGAATTTAGTTCTCACATTAAAAAAATATTTGTAGAGGGATTTTACTGATACTGTTAAATAAAATGTCGAGTATAATTTAGCCCTTTCTCAGAAGTTCATCGAGGTGTATTCAGCTTCTTGCTGTGATAGCGTAAACATCCCTAAACTTCTTGGCTTTTTGGATCACATGTATGCTTTTAAGTTGTGTCATCTTTGTTTCTGGCAGCTGTTGTATATTGATGTTACTAGGTTACCAGGTTGTAAATACCATTTTATTTGTTCTTCAGTTCTAATTTCCTGCTTTTGCTTAAACCTGTAAAAACACAAATAACTCAGAGTTTTTGCCTGGAAGAGTAGGTGGCTTATGAGGGAGGGCCCTGAGCATCCCTTCACAAATAAAACATATGAAATTTAGTTCATGGGTTTGTGATATTAGGTTATTATGTGCAGATGTGTTTTTATTGTTCTTATTTAAGTGGACCTCAAGTATAGAGAACTTAGTTATTTATACACTTCAGTTTATGGCATCTCTTCTCATTTGTGCATGTAAGATGTCTGTCTTGATTAATTGGATTCCCCTGTCATTTCTGATTCACAGTTCCATTTCACCTGGCATGTATTCCTTTACCCCTGGCTTCCATGCTAATGTGTTTAATATGTATAGTATCTTAGGGTGTGGATACTTCTTGTTGAATATTTTCTTAGTCCATTTAGGCTGTTAAAATACCATGGATTGTGTGGTTTATAAATAGCACACATTTATTGCCCACAGTTTTGGAGGCTGGAAGTCCACGATCAGGTGCCAGGGTGGTCAGGTGAGGGCCCTTTTCTGATCATAGATGTGTCATTGTATCCTCACATGGATAAGGGCTAGGGAGCTCCCCAGGATCTTTTTTGAAAGAGTACTAATCCTATTCATGGGGACTCAACCGCCTCATGATCTAATCAAGGTCCCATTCACTACATCACCTTTGAGGTTTAGGATTTCAACATATTAATTTTATAGGGACACAAACATTCAGACTATAGTAAATAAGTTTCTTGGGAGTTTTAAGTTTACATAAGTGAATTTGTCATTTTAATATGAATTTCTCTGCTGGTGAGTTTGAATCTCCTTGTGTACTTAGTTAACTGTTTGGGTGGGGTGTTTTTTTTTTTTACATTTTTGAAAATACTAAAGCAATTCAAAGACATTTTTCTTTCTCAGATGCTTGAGACTATGCATACATAACTTTTGCTACTGTGATAGTATATCTAAGACTAGATGTCATTGTTTTAACATTTATGAATATTAAAAGAATCTAGCCTTCTTTGTACCACACTGGTGGTTACAATAGAAGATACTGTTCCCTGAATCTCAGTAACGCACAACCTTATAATATGATTTAATATTTTTATGATGCTTTATGCTATTCAGGACGTTTTTTGAATATTTAGAGTCTCTGGTATCTTGTAAGAAAGCTACTCGGCCATTTCCTTAATTTTGCTGAAGAGAAAGTAGAGACCCATATTTTGTAAAGTGATCTGTGAATGCTCACACCTAGTTACTAAAGGCAGTAAGAGTGGAACTTGGCTTTAATAGTGTTCCTGAAAGTTAAGTCTTACTTTCATCAAGCATCTCTAACTTTTCTGAAATTGTGCTTTGCCTCTTCCTTTTCAGTACTTAATATGAATTTGGGAGGCTCCTGTGGCTACTAGTATCAAAATCAGCAGAGTCAGTGGGGATGATTGATGTGTAAGGTGTTTTTTCAGTTATTATGGAAGAAGGCAAGCAGGAAAAAAAGCATACATATTTCTCCTCTGTGTCATCTAACTACAGAATGAATGTATGGTAAAGTAAGGAAAGTGGAAAATATAAGTAATAAAATTAGAAAAGGAAAGCAAACTTATAAAGACATGCACAGCAGAAATTGAAGAAATCTAATTCTTTCCCATGATCTTTTAGTTCCTTCCTACTTTTTTTTTTCCCTCAAAACTGAACATACAGTTTATATTTTTAAAATTTGATTAAAACAGATCCTCTTAATGGAATGTTGAAAAAATAAAAATTATAAATGGTTAGTTAACTTTGTTTAGAAGTCAGCCATTTTATTAGCCAACCTGGTCATAACTAAGATATGAGAAGGAATATTTTTTAATGTTTATTATTTTCATATTCTGTTTTCTGCCAAGAGTGATATTTTTGTGCTTTACCATGAATATATGTATAATACTCTTTTTGGGACATAACAAATTATCCAGGGTCTTCTACAACACTGTTTAGAAACCTGTGTGTTAATGATGAGGATTCATTGTGTGTGTGTGTGTGTATGTGTGATATATATATATATGTAACAAGGAGAAAAAACCACATTTCCTCTAAAAATAATTACCATTGAGAAGATATTATTTTTTAAAGTTTCTTGGTTATTTACAAGTATAGTTCAACTGGTAGTCAATATAGATTTATTAATGAGGTAATTTATTATTGAAGAACTAAAGTAAGGAATAAAATAATACAATTTAAAGTCGGAAGGCATGGTAATCTTCATCTGGTCAAAGTCGCTTATTTTATGTATGAAGAGATAGACCTAGAGAAGTGACTTGTTCAAGGCAAAAATCTACTTAATTTGAAGGCTTGGGGCCAGGACCTATATCTGAAATAGGATTGTCAAAAATATTAACTCATGGATAGGGTGTGTTGTTTGTGTTTGCCGCTAATTATTTTTACCTGAAAGAATGTGTAGTACTGTAATAAGGAGAATCAGTAACTCTGCATGTAATGTATGAATAAAGTATTAGCATTTTATGTTTTCCTGCTTTTCATTGTTCCTTACTTATATTGTTAGATCAGCAGGCATAAAAAGTTTGGGTATGGAGTTTTGGTAACACAAGTGGCATCCACAGCAGCAGGTGCAATAGCACTACAGAGTTCGGGTAAGCTTTTCCTTTTAATTAGAATTCTGATTATTTAAAATAAAACGAGCAGACCATTGGAAAATTTAACTGGCATGATCAGCTCTCAGGATATTTACTCTAAAGTTCTTTTTCCTGTTACTTTCCCTTAGGTAAGGGAAAGTTACAGGGTGTCCTTTGTTTTTTCCCTTCCATGAAATTGCAATGGGATTTTTTTTTCTCTTTAAGATAATATATACACACAGCCTTGTTCTCTTTTTTGAGGATAGGGAACATAATGAATTAAACTGAGAAGTACTTGATGCTTTAGGAAGTTGTCTTTATGTTATAAATCAAAAGGATGTCATCCTCTCAGTACAGCTGAATCTTACAGGGTTTCTTTCTTTTTTCTTTTTTCCTTTTTTGAATCTTATAAGATTTCTTAATGCTCAGTTTTAGTGGCCTGTATATGCTTCAGAATTTACAACCACAATAGTTAGCATACATACATACATCCCATTTCTTTATTTCCCTTCTTCCTCTTTTGCTTCTTGAAAGCTTTCCTTTTACCACTTAGTTTTCACCATTGTCTTTGCAGTTGGCGTGTATTATCTACTATGGATTGGATTTTTAAGAAGTTTAAACATTGTTAACTTAATATATCTAAGGTTATCTGAACCCTGAACCAGAGACAAGACATACCTCTAATAGAGATTCTGTGGTTATATTTTTGAAAGCTTAGGGTTGATGAACTGACCACAACTGATTCTCTCCTTAAATGAATATATTTTACTACAATAGATCTTTAAAAAATTTTGACTAAGCTAATTTGGAGTATTATGAAACATGTTTCTTGGTTGTTTTCATAAACTGAAGTTGTCATAAACTGAACAACTTATTTCTTCTTCTACTTGGTATACAATCTAATATATTGCCATACTAGAGGCACATTAATGGAAGCATTTGGAAACTAGATTTAACCTCAGATTTCCCTATTGGCCAAGTCATTAAGCTTCTAAGCCTCATGATATCAGTTATTTTACAGGACAATGGAAAGAAGACTAACACTGATTGAGTTCCTATGATGTCTTAGGGTAGTATATTAGTAACTCTACATATATCATCCCATTTATACTTCATGGCAACCCTCAAATACAGTACTATTTCAATTTTCAGAAGGGGGAACTGATGCTCTAAGAAGTCAAGGGATTTGTTTAAGGACATACAACTATTAAGCTGGAAGGTTTATAATTTCAATCCTGATATTCTTGATTTCAGATTCCATATTTTTTCTTTTATATCACAGTAGCCTTTCTCCTTTGATGTTATTATGAACTTACTGATTTTATGATTAGATGTTCTGTCTTACACTTTTTTATGTAATTTGATTCGTCATAAAAATTTAATAATCAACCTTCATAATCACTTTCATTTAGACATATAGTATCTTACTCATGAGAATTTAAACTCTTTTGAGCCAAAAGTTGTGTGAAATTGAATTGTTTTAAGCATAAGAATTACAAAAAAGTTATATTAGTATATATATTAGAATAAGGAACACACACTGTTTAAGTGCCTTCCCTGCCTCCTGATAGCTCCTACATGCATGCACACACATACATACATACCACCTTTCAGCTGCCTTTCATTGTTGGCCCATTTGCAGAATAAAGTGTAAATCTTATTTTTCAGGAAAACGTGCTCAGAAGTTACTGGCTAAGGGATAAATTGTAAGACTCAAAATTCAGTTCTCCAGGGAGATAGTGTCTCAGAATTTAGTCATTATGCAGTTTTATGACAATGAGATATCATGAAGATATAGTGAACAGTAGGAGATAGAATTTCTACCAAGGTTAGAGGTTATTTTTTTACTCAAGATGTAAGTATGTATCTGTTGTCACTGTGGGCCAGTCTTGTCAGAGGGATAATTATGTCTTTCTCCATAATCCCAAGAAATAGTATACTGTAAATATGATGTAAAATAATTCTTCTTAGGATTTATTAATGCACTTATAACTGAATTATGGGCCAATCTGGAATGTGGAAGAGATGACATTAGAGTAATCCATCCCAGATCTACCCCAGTGGATCCTATTGACCGGAGCTGTCAAAAGGTAGGGAATGATCTGGGTATCTCTCTCAGAAATTACTTCATCCTGACTTTATATATATTCAGTTACAACCAGCAGCTTTTCCTAACTTTCTTTTCTTTCCTCTGTTTCAGTTCTGATTTTGTTTGTTTGTTTTCAAAATAAGTGGCTAGAACTACCAGTGTTTAATGGGAATTGCATTTTGTAAGAATGTTTTCCTTTCACATTTTTTTTTACTATAATCTTTCTCTAATAAAGAGTGATACACAGCAGACATTATGAAAAACAACCTCACTCATCCTACCGAAACCCTAAAACATAAACCAATAAACCAAAGGGGGGGGAAAAAAAAGAGGAAGCTTTTGTCCTTTGGTTTAAATCTAATAGAAAATTGTCATTTAGAGTAATGTGCCAAAAAAAGAGAAATTCTAAAGTACCTATACAATGTTCTATTATAATTCAATGGCTTTTATGTATTTGACATGTTTCCCAAATTTCACCAAAGCTAAATGACTTGAGGATTCCTGACTTTGACTTTATGGCAGCCTGGGAAAGTTTCAAAGGAAATGTCATAAAATTATTTTAAAAAATGAAATTCTGTTTTCTGTAATGCTAGGCTACTTCCTTCCAGTAGTAAACACGAACTCTGGAAAAATGACTTAAAAAAAAATCAATGGAATGGCTAAAAAGAGACTCCCATCCCCTCACCCCCCAAAAAAGGAAGGGAGTCAGTGTGCAGATGAATAGATTGGACTGGTTGAGATTCTGGATTTAACAACTTTTGCCTGAGGGCAAGTATCCACAGACAGATATCCATATTCTAACAAGTTTGAAAAATCAAAAGAGAAGAGTTTTAGGGCTACACAGCAGCTGGAACATGGAAGGAAGTCTCTGGGAAGGAGAGAAGTACATAGGGGTCACTTAAACTTTGTGTGTATACTATCCAAATGTAAGACTCTCCCCTGAACTTGGACTTAAGAGATATCAGATGTTCTCACCACAGAGGTCAGAGTTTAGAGCTTGATTTGCCCTGTTAAACTGTTAAGTTAAAATCAGCATTGTGGAATATATCTTTCATAATATATTGGATGTAGTCCATAATTACTAGACACATGAAGAATAAGAGAAATGTGATTCAAATCCAGAAAAAGGCAACTAATAGAGATTGAATTGGAATTACCTATAAGAATTTTGAAGTTGTTATAAGTAGCATGCAAAGGAAAATATGCTTATAAAGAGTAAACAAACTGGAAATTGTAGTAGAGAAATAGAAACCATATAAAAGAACCAGATAGAAACTCTAGAACTAAACACCTTATCTGAAATAATTTTCTAGATGAGCTTAATGGAATAAATATGACAGAAGAACTAGTCCATGAACTTGGGATAGATAAATAGAAATTATATAATCTGAAGAGCAGAGAGTAAAACTGAGGAATGCTTCTGTGATTTGTGAGACCTATACCAAAAGGTTTAATACATTTGACTGCTATATTGAAGAGAAAGAGAATGGGACAGAAAGATATTAAACAAAAGCTGAATTTCCAAATATCTTGAAAAATGTAAATTTATAGATCAAGAATCTTAGTGAATCCCAAGGAAGAGTATGCAAAGAATGAAAATGCAAAGGAAACCACAGTAAGGTTCATTATAGACATACAAACTGCTGAAAACTAAAGATAAAAAGAAAATCTGGAAAGAAGCTATAGAAAATCATACACACAGGGGAATGGCAGAAAAGTGTGCCATTAGAAACTGCAGTGTGTCTGATTAGAAAGTGCAGAGGCCAGGAGATAATAGCATATCTTTAAAGTGCTGAAAGGGGGGAAGCCCAGTCAACCTAGAATTCTGTATCCAGCAAAAGTACTCAAGGATACAAGTAAAATAAACTTCAAAGGCTAAGAAAATATTTTCCAGCAAACCTGCATTTTATTTAACACTAAAAGAATTTCTTCAGGTTGAAGGACTATGATACCTGATGGTATTTGGATTTTCAGACTGAAAAGAAATTGCAAGTGGTGAGTGAGTATACAAAAGCCTGTTGGGGTGCTTAGGCGGCTCAGTCCGTTAAGCATCTGCCTTGGCTTTGGCTTAGATCCTGATCTTAGGGGCGTGAAATCTGAGCCTTCTATCAGGCTCCTCGCAGTGTGATCTGCTTGGGATTCTCTCTCTTCCTCTCCCTTCCACTCCCTTTGCCTCTCCCCTTACCCTTTGCTCATCTGTGTTCATGTATGCACTCTCTCTCTTTCAAATAAGTAAAATCTTAAAAACAAACCTGTTTTTCGCTTAATTCATAAGACTCTTTAGAAGAAAACTATGACAATAGTGGGATTTATTTAATACTTAGAGTTAATATATATGACAGGTCTACCACACAGGATAAGCAAGTGGTATTAATGGTATACAAATCTATGTGGTTTCAAGATTCTTAAATTTTGCATGAAGTGGAACAACATTAATCTTAATCCCTAAATATATTTCTTTTTCTCTTAAAAGGTTGGGATTTTATTTAACTAATTTGACTTTGAATTAGAAATGTCAGTATAAACTAATGTTAATTTCTGTTAAAAAAAATGTATGCTCTTCTAAGCTACCAACTGAATTATCTAGAAACAACTCATAGTAAACATTCTTAGTGCCCAGCTTATAATTCTAAATATTATTCCCTAGAGAATTCGGATTTAATTTTACTTTTGGGATTTAATTTTGCTTTCTTTTAAATTGTAGAAAACAATAATGTAGCCTCAGTATATGAGGTACACTAAATTTATTTCCAGTCTACCCTCCTCTTACTTTTCTATTAGCTGTGCTTTGGAATATGATAGACAATAGTACCATGTGTCTATATAAACCTACTTAAAATCGAAGTTAAAAATGCAGTCCCTCAAGTACATTTAGTCATATCTTAAGTGTTCAGTAGCCACACACAGCTAGTGACTGTTGCATAGTTCAAATAATGTTAACATTTCCAACACCACAGAGAGATCTATTGGACAGCTGACCTAGAAAAACCACTATGTAAATGCAAAAGATATAGCTAAAATAAAATTCTAAAAATAACCCTAAAAAACCAGAAAGGGGGATGCCTGGGTGGCTCAGTTGGTTAAGCAGCTGCCTTCGGCTCAGGTCATGATCCCAGCATCCTGGGATCGAGTCCCACATCGGGCTCCTTGCTCGGCGGGGAGCCTGCTTCTCCCTCTGCCTGCCACTCTGCCTGTGCTCTTTCGCTCTCTCTCCCTCTCTCTCTGACAAATAAATAAAAAAAAATAATAAAAAAAAAAAAAAAAACCAGAAAGGGACAGAAAAGGGATGGGAAAAAGAAAACAAATAGGAAAATAGTAGCCCTAATCAATAATTGCATTACATGTAAGAGACTAAAGATTTTCACAATAAGACCCAAATAATATGCTGTCTCTAAGAAATTCACTCTAGGGACGCCTGGGTGGCTCAGTTGGTTAAGCGGCTGCCTTCGGCTCAGGTCATGATCCCAGCGTCCTGGGATCGAGTCCCACATCGGGCTCCTTGCTCGGCAGGGAGTCTGCTCCTCCCTCTGCCTCTGCCTGCCTCTCTGTCTGCCTGTGCTCGCTCTCTCTAACAAATAAATAAAATCTTTAAAAAAAAAAAAGAAATTCACTCTAAAGAAAAAGACACTGCTAAGTTGAAAGTCAATGAATGAAAAAAGAGAGGAAAAATATACATTAGAAGACTTGCAGTAGCAGTATTTAATGTCAAAGACATAGAAAATGAAGTAATGTCAGATTAAGAAACATTTGAACATAATCTGGTCAATATATCAGGAAGATATAACAACCATAAGTTAGTAATGGTCCTAGAAATGAGATTCAAAATATATGAAGTATTAAAATAGCTTAAGGAAGAAATAGGCAAATCTATAGTAACAGTTGAAGATATTAACATTCCTCTTTTAGCAATTGATGTAACATCTTTCAGTCTGTTCTCAGGTACATGATAGGAATATCATTAGTTATCACTTAATCTAATTGTTCTTTATAGGAGACTGTATTCAGTGACTGCAGAACACATATTCTTTTCAAGAGCACTCAGCATGCTTACCAAGAGACTTGCTGGGCTAGAGTGTTAAGTATGCATAAATTTAAAATGATTGGAATAATACAAAGTGTGTTCTGAGACCACAGTGAATTTAAGTATCACAAGCTAGAAACTGCAAAATTCAAAATATTTGAAAATACACCTCTAAATTACACACAGCTCAAAGAAGTCATAAGGGAAATGAAGTATTTTAAAGCAGAAAATAAAAATAAAATAGCAAATTTGCAAATGTATCTGAAGTAGTGCTAAGAGGAATATTTAACTGTAAT
>RCUC01144927.1:0-50375 GCA_003697995.1 Taxidea taxus jeffersonii
AAAATATTTTAAATCAAAATGGTAACTATTTGAAATAATTATTTCAATCCACTATCATTAATAAACCATTTTATCCTAAGAGTATATTGTGCTTTGAGATATAGGCTACAGGTTAGCAACTCCAATGTAAAGCTGGATGTCTAACATTTATTTTTGTGATATTTAAAGAAATAAGATTCCCATACAAATATTTTACACATTTTCTGAAAACTTTATACTTAAAAACTACATATTTGAAAACTTTGTCACTTATAACCTAATAACCTCATACCACTGAGCAAACATCTTCCATTCAAACTATACAAAAATGGATAAAATGATATACAGAAAATAATACGGTAATAAATTAAAATGCATTCTTCTCTTAGTAAATGGTATTGAGTGACACAAAAAAATGACAAACACCAAGAAAATGATGGAAATTTCTAGAGTCTGCTTAAAAAGTAAAATACTTCAGAACTATATTTTTAGGAATCACCAGAATAAAGATGATTTATAAAACTTATATATTAAACAATAAACTTTTTAAAAAAACCAATAGGATATTTCCAGGAAAAAATTGGGAAAATGTAACCATTGATGTATTAGTTCATTTGACTGACATTATAATGACTCAGTGATAAATTTACTGACTTTGTACTGCCTGTGTAAGTCTTTCAGTAAATGATTCTTTTTTTTTTCCCAAGATTTTTTTAAAATTTATCTTACAGAGAGAGACACAGGGAGAGGTGGAAAGCAAGCAGGGGGAGAGGGAGAGGGAGAAGCAGGCTCTCTGCTGAGCAGGGAGCCCGATGGAGGGCTCCATCCCAGGACCCTGGGATCATGACCTGAGCCTAAGGCAGATGCTTAAAGACTGAGCCACCCAAGTGAAATAATGCTTCTAAGACATTGTCAGTATTTTCAATGTTTTATACATTTTCATCAAAGTGATTTTATATACTCAAGGCATTTAGAATAGAATATAGGGGTATCTGTGTGGCTCAGTCAGGAAAGAAATAAAAATATATAATTAGTGTATACCATGAAGTTAAAAGCACTGTTTTAAAATTGAATGAAACTCTTTTGAATGAAAACTGTACTATGGTAAGAACATTTGAAAAGAGTGGTTGAAAGTATTTTTACCATTATATAATTGTTACAAGACATGAGGTCTTCCACATCCTTGTCAGTCTTTTCAAATTTTACCTGCTCTAATAAATATGTAAGTAGTATCTCATTGTGGAATTAACCTATGTAACCACAATGACTAATCACGGTGAACATCTCTGCATGTGTTTGTTATCCATGTATCTTTAGTGAAGTGACTGTTCAAATTCTTTGCTTTTTTAAAAACTAAATTGTTTATATCCTTATTGAATTTTGTGAATTATTTATATAGTCTGGCTATAATTCTTTTAACAGACATATGGCATGCAAAAAAATTTAGGGAGAATTAATATCTTAATATTGAGTTTTCTGATCCATGAACCAAAGTGTATTATTTCCATTTATTCAGACATTATTTTATTCATTAATTTCTCCTAGCAGTACAGATAGATTTTAGTATTTGGGTCTTATACATATTCTACCAGATTTATCTGTTTCACCTTTCGATGCTAATATACATGTTAAAATGTTGCCATTTGGGGCGCCTGGGTGGCTCAGTGGATTAAGCCGCTGCCTTCGGCTCAGGTCATGATCTCAGGGTCCTGGGATCAAGTCCCGCATAGGGCTCTCTGCTCAGCTGGGAGCCTGCTTCCCTCCCTTCTCTCTCTCTGCCTGCCTTTCTGCCTACTTGTGATCTCTCTGTGTCAAATAAATAAATAAAACCTTAAAAAAAATGTTGCCATTTACAAAAATCTCAAAATTGAAAACTAAAAAAGAAATGAATCTAACAAAGGATATGGAACATCCTTATGTAAAAGTATAAAACTTTTAAAAAATTTCATATAATAGGGTCATGGATCCAAAGAGACTAGTAAAAAATATCTACAAAAACTTCAAGTCAAAATGGTGAGGTCAGTGCTATCCTGAGACTCAGAAAGGAGAAGGTCATTAGGAGCTCCTTGGGAAACATAGCCCCTAAAACCCTCTCATCTCAGTCTATAAATAGTACTAGGACTATAGCAGAAGTCCTATAGGAAGGCCTTGGACTTTGTTCCTGGTACAGAGTCTTAGCAAGCAGAGGACTGGGCACAATGGAGAGCTGTTCTGTCCTGCATTTGCACAATGGCACAAAGCACAAGTATTGGTTATTGAGTGAAGCTGTGGTTCTAGATCCTTCTCCATGCCCCTTAGTCTTCAAAATCACTAAACAAGCAATCTGATGACTTACTTCTATTTTTCTCATATCTTCTTTTGAAACAAATTCTTTTAGAGATACTTTGGCATGAACCTATATATTATCAGAATCCCGTCCAAATTTAAAAAAAAAAAATCATATAATAAAGAATGCAAAAAAAAAAAAAAAAACCCAAGAGAAACATTCATGAAGTTCCAATACCTATAGTGGTCATCTCTACCCCAAACTGACCTATAGATTCAATGAAAACAAATAAAATCTTAAAAAGTATTGGTGTAGGTGTGTGTGTGTGTGTGTGTGTGTAACTAAAAGTTCAAGAATATAACCTAAAATGTTATGGGGAAGTAAAATTAAGGAATAATCAAGGCATCGAAGAAAACAATATGTGAAAACAAAACTTAATTTGTATAAAATTAATATGAACTACAGTAATTTAGAAAGTATAATGTTAGAATAGATGAAAGATTAATAGAACTTAAAGGAAACTTTATGGCACAACTAGCATTGTGGTTTAATGGAGAAAGTTTTGAATATTTAATAAATAATGCAGAGACATTCAGGAGAAATTGGAAGCCAAACACACACACACAAAAGTCCTTTCCAGCATTACTGACTTACAGAGGAAGACAAAAATGTAAAACTTTGAAAACATCTATCCCTTGAAACACACAATAAAGCAAGTGGAATGGAAAGATGAAAGTGAGGAAGGCATTTGTAATACTCCCAATGGATTTGTATACTTCAAAATAAGGTTGACCAGAAACACTAATAGTAGTATAAAAATACATAAAGGATCTAATAGAAAAAAAGTCTCTTGAGAAAGTGCTGCATAGGAAATATGTCACTAAATCAAAGAACATGCTCATCCTGACAACCAGAAAAATCACAAATTAAATCTTAACATTTCATACCTACCACATTGTTAGAAATTTTAAAAATGATCATATCCATTGTTGGTAAGGGCTTGGGACAAACTAGACACATAGGTTGATACTACTGTATCACCAAAATAAGTCATCAGGCTTTACTTTGTCATCCTGTTGATGGTAATTAGATATCATTGTCTCCCTGAATACAAATTGTCTTTTACTCTGTTAACTTTACAGATTTTTCTTTTCTTCTCTTTAAGTTTTTAAGCTACATGACCATGATGGGCCTAGGTATGTATTTTTTTTAACCTTCCTGAGGTTCCCTTTATTTTACTATATATTTTTTTGTTGGTTTATTTTTTATCATATTTGAGACAATTTCTCCAATATTTCTCCAAATATTCCTCCCTCCTTGGTCTCTTTCTTCTTCTGGAACTCTGCTGCTTGTATGTTAATCATATGGTATTTTCCTTCATGTTGCTGACTCTGTTTAGTTATGGTTATCATTTCCTTTCTTTACATGCTTTGTTTGGCATTTTCTATTGACCTGTCCTTCAGTCCAATGGCCTGTACACAGAGAAATGGTGTGTCCTATCTGTTGTTATGCTTGCCTAATGAATTCTTCAATTCAAATATTCTAGAATTCCTAGGATTCAGTTCTAGAATTTCCCTTTGGTTTGGTGAGTTTAGTCAATGTAGCTAGAAATTGAGCTATGTTTTGGTTCTGCTGTTACACTCATCCTCACTGTACCACAGGCTTCAAATTCTTCTGTCACCTTGAGCTTAGGACATGGGTTGGTCCTCTGGGAGAAGTTTCCCAGTTTGCTCCCCACCAACAAAAGATTTTATATTTGTGCTTCAGAGAAGTCTCTCTCTGAAATTCTGATGTTAATTGTTACTCAGTTCTTGCCAGCCTGGTTGTGGAGGACTAGGAGATAGGGCATACTCTGTTGTGGTTCACCTCGGGTGTGGAAAGGCACTGTGTTCCTAGTTCTCAAAGGGGGTATTTCAGTCACCCCACCCTCCTCCAAGTAAGTATACATCTTGAATAGTTGGGGATTGTGATATTTTCCTTTTTTCCCCATGATAGATGAATGAGAGTAGCATTCCTTCCAGCTTTATAGATCCTAAGCTGAGGCTGAGAAACCCTTTATTGGTTACTACTTTATTTTCATCTCAGGTTCACATTTTCTTATGTCTTTACATACATTTTAATTTTGGTATGCTCAACTTTTTAATAATTGTATAAATAAAAATTGAGTTGTTTAATGTTTGTCTTTATTCTGTTTTGTTCTTCCCCTTTAGGCTTGTCCATCCACTTCCAGGGAGTTGGGACAAAGCTAATCATAAGTTGATCTGGGACTGGGTTGAAGCTTTATTTAATTTCTGTTCAATCTGAATTGAATTCCGGGGGGACCTTGAACCTAATTTCTGATAACACCACAATGGCTCTGTTTTCCACCCTATACCCACAGATGCTTACTTAGCAAATTCTTATGGGTTATAACTGTTGGGCCAAGAGCTTTATTTTTATGCTGGGGCTCTTCCAGATTCCAAAAAAAATCATTCCAGCCCAAGCTTTCATTAGAAGTATGGCTTGTTTCTGAATACCACGCAGGACATAAGGAGAAGGGAAAAATGGCGGGGGGGAACAGAGGGGCAGACGAACCATGAGAGATTATGGGTTCTGAGAAACAAACTGAGGGTATGTGGGGGGGTACAATGGGTGAGTCTGGTGATGGGTATTAAGGAGGGCATGGATTGCATGAAGCATTGGGTATTGCACACAATGAACCATGGAACACCACATCAAAAACTAATGATATACTGTATGGTGACTAATATAACATAATAAAAAATAAATAAGAATACAAATATGGCTTGCTTCTTCTCATCCCAGAGAAGTCTCTCCTTCTGTGGCATTTCTCTTCCTTCACCCTTGCTTACCATGTAGCCTCCTTTCTCATTTATGAAAGGCTTCTCTCTCTCTTTGGAACTGGGTTCTTTAGACATTGTTGTACATTTAGATGGCTTTAAAACAAAGTACTGTTTTGTTAACTTATCCACTGATTTCCTGTTATCTGGTGAGCACCATCTCACATCCTAGCTGGAACCGAATATATCAAACACTCAATTTTGTAGAAATAGACCTCAAAATTTCCCATTAAATTGTCCCATTCTAACTAAGAGGGCTCCTGTCCATGTGCAGAGTCAAGGTTTTCCCTTTATTGTCAAGGGGATAGTTAAATCTCCTATTAGGCAAAAGTGAAAACATTGATCATCCAACACAACTCTCTTGTCACACTAACACACTAACATCATTTCCCATTTAGAATCACATATGGTTGGTGTGTTGGAACACCTCTTGGGGCAGAACACATAATGATTGCAAACTCTATGTTAGAAATTCCTTAATCTCCATTAATAGGACTCAGGAGCCTTTTTTTTTTTTTTTAAATAGGGTACATTCCCAGTGCTGATGGAGTTCATATTTTGCTATATTTGCTATAAAATATCTTACTAATTTAACATTTTCCAATGGATTTTGGATAATTTAACATGGACATATTAAAAGAAAATCAGGTTATTTTTGCTTTTGCACTCTTGTGGAGCAGCAATTATTCCATCATTTTCCAACTCTCTTTGTTAAATAAGATATTTCATTCTTCAAATGTGCCCATAAAATATAAGGGTGGCTTTACATTTGACAGTCCTTGATAAAAGTATTAAATTAAAGACAATCTCTGTAACATCTGAGTAAAATTACTTACCTGTGGATATTATGGTTAATCTCGGACCTTTGCCAAATTTCATCTGGTTCCCTCCCAGTCACTTTAATAACCTATATTAACACAAATACTATTTTCAGTATGTGAATTGTTCTGATAAGAATCATGTCAAATTACTGATTCCTCTTTAAATGTATTAATTTTCCTAACAGATAAAGTTTTAATATGTTAAACAAGTTAGTTTCTAAATACCTCTAACTGGCTCTAAATTCGATTGTGAGTCCATTTTTCTATAAGTCAATAATTAGAAACCCCATAGGCTTTTTCATAATCTTCAGAAATATATTTGTATATATTTACTTTCCACTTTTAGAGGAATAATTTTTAAAAGACAGGGCTTTGTTAGTCCATTAGAACAAACCAACCATCTTCAAATGTCTGAAAAGTAAAATATTTCATCAGTCAGTTAAATATTTAGTGGATGTGATACATCATTGTACTTGCTTTAAAATATCTGAATAAGTGATTAAAAAGTTTATAAGTCATATGAATATTTGACATAATCATAGAAGATTATTTTACTCAGTCCTTTTTAATATTTAAGTATCCATGCAAGCTGAAACCCTTTAGGTTAAGGTAAATAGAATACTTAATATAAAACAAAAGTAATTTATGCTTTTAAAAAATGTCTACATTATATCAATGTTTTGCTTCCTTTCAAAATGAATTTGGCTCATTCGTTCCTTGTACTATTACTAATAATTTAAAACTCCCTTATAAATAATACTAATGCTTTCCTTGTCCATATTAATTATTCTCTATGAAGTGAAAACTAAACTATCTCAAGTTAAGAAGAAATAGCAGATAGTAAAAGTTGAGAGTAATAGGTAAAATGAAATGATTACAGTCACCTTTTTGCTCTAACATTCCAAACTTTAGTACCAGTACTGTATAATGCTGTTTATATGAGAATTTCTTACATATTTTTTAATAAATGAAATGTTAATCTGCTGCCTTATATACGTATCAGTATTGTAATGATTCACTAACAATGGAAAAACAAAGACTGAAACATAGAGCTAAAGAATATATACCCTTCACCGGAGTAGGGGAACCTACTCTAAGAGAGAACTTAGGCTCTGAACGATGATGTGGTTAGGGGGAGGAAATGCTACAGTGTGCTAAAAGTCAAAACCCACGACCAGTCTTAAGGCCAAATTAGGCTTGGAAGAGCACTTTTGGCCTTGGTTTTCTGATGTTACCATTACGTCATAAACTGCAAACTCTAGCTATTTTTCTACCTGCTTCAATCAGTTTCCCAGAGGCTGCCTCTGTGCTTTCTTCTTCTTAGGGTCTGGTCATTGTTATCTTTCAATTTCTAATGCTTTCCTGGAAAATGTAGATTTTCTTACTGTAGGTTTCATTTAAAATAAACCCAAAGAGCATTTTTTATATACTTTCCTCTACTTGTCATCTGCTATAAAAAATAATAGACTATTCAGAAGGGACAAAATCAAAGCTTCATTGTATTTAGTCATATACTGCAAATGTGAATGAATTACATAAGTGGTTTAACATTTTTAGACTGACACTATGCTGGGATTAGTTTATTATGTGAAGAATAGAATATTCAAAGAAATGTGATTAGTTGTAAAACTCAAAGGGGAAAGATTACTGCTCGAATTGATAGACAAATTCAGTAAAGTCTCAGGATACAAAATCAATGTGTGGAAATCTGCTGCATTTCTATACACCAATAATAAAGAAGAATAAAGAGAAAGAAAGGAACCAATCCCATTTACAACTGCACCAGAAACAGTAAGAAACCTAGCAATAAACCTAACCAAAAATGTAAGAGACCCCTACTCTTAAAACTATAAAACACTGATGAAAGAAATTGAAGATGACAAAAAGAAATGTAAAGACATTCTATGCTCATGGATCAGAAGAACAGACATTGTCAAAACATCTATACTACCTAAAACAATCTATACATCTAATGCAATCCCTACCAAAATACACCAGTATTTTTCATGAACTAGAACAAATAATTCTCAGAAAAAGTATAGAACCACAAAAGATCCCAAATAGCCAAAGCAAGGCGGGATGGGGAGGTGGATTCAAGTTATATTACCAAGCTTTGGTGATTAAAACAATATGTTACTGGCACAAAAACAAACAAACAGATCAATAGAACAGAACAGAAAATCCAGAAATGAACCCACAACTATATGGTCAATTAATCTTCAACAAAGCAGGAAAAAAATATTTAATATGGAAAAGACAGTCTCTTCAACAAATGGTGTTCAGAAAACTGGACAGCAACTTGCAAAAGAAGGAAACATGACCAGTTTCTTCCACCATACACTAAAATAAATTCCAAATGGATCAAAGACCTAAACATGAGACATAAAACCACTAAATCTAGAGGAGAACACAGGCAGTAACCTCTTTGACAGTGGCCATAGTAACTTCTTAAAAAAAATACGTCTCATGAGGCAAAGAAAACAAGCAAAAATAAACTACTGGGACTTGACCAAAATAAAAAGCCTTTGCACAATGAAAGAAACAATAAACAAAACTAAAAACCAAGCTTCTGAATGGGGAGAATGTATTGGCAAATTACATATCCAATAGATTAGTACATTAGTACCCAAAATATAAAAAGAATTTATAAAACTCAACACACAAAAAATGAATACTCCAATTAAAAATGGGCATAAGACATAAATAGATATTTTCCCAAAGACATCCAGATGGCCAAGAGACACAGGAAAAGCACTCAACATCATTCATCATCATGGAAATACAAATCCAAACCGCAACAAGATATCATCTCACACCTGTCAGAATGGCTAAAATCAACAACACAAGAAACAGGTGTTGGCAAGAATGTGGTGAAACGGGGCCATTCCTGCACTGTTGGTGGGAATGCACACTGGTGCAGCCACTCTGGAAAACAGTATGGAGGTTCCTCGAAACATTATAAATATAACTACCTACAATTCAGCAATTGCACTACTAAGTATTTATCCAAAGAATGCAAAAACAAAACAAAACAAAACAAAACTGATTCAAAGGGATACATGCACCCCAATGTTTATAGCAACATTCTCGACAATAGCAAAATTTCGGAAACAGTCCAAGTATCCATTGACTGAGGAATGGAAAAAGAAGAATGAGATATTATATATATACATGCATATGTATATATATAATGTTAATCAGAATAAAAATAAATGAAATCTTACCATTTGCAATGAAGTGGATGGAGCTAGAGAGTTTTATGCTAAGTGAAATAAGTTGGCCAAAGAAAGACAAATAGCATATAATTTCACTCATGTGGAATTTAAGAAACAAAACAAATGAGCATAGGGGGAAGAAAGAGGGAGAGAGAGAGGCAAACCAAGAAACAGACTCTTATCTCTAGAAAACAAACCAATGGTTACCAGCGGGGAGATGGGTAGGGGGATGGGTTAAATAGGTAATGGAAATTAAGGAGGGCACTTGTGATGAGCACCAGGTGTTGTATGGAAACACTGAATCACTAAATTGTACACCTGAAACTGATATTACACTGTATGTTAGCTAACTGGAATTTAAATAAAAACTTAAACAATGGATCCTCCCTATTACCCACCAACTTTGCACCTGTGTATGTTTGCTCAGTAGAAATGCATGTTTGTAAAAATACTTATATAAGAATGCTCATGGTATCACTATTCATAATAAAAAAACTAATTACAAAATATATATTGATTGATAAAAGAATGGATAAAAAATTTATGACATAATCAAAGAATACTAGTCAATGATAAGAAATGAATTATGATACAACAGTAAACTCAAAGAACATTACATTAAAAATCTCAAAAAATATGACATTAAGCAAAAACAAAAGTCAAACAGAGAAGGAAGGCATACTTTATAAGTTCATTTAAATGAAAGGCAGAAACAGAACTAATCTATAATGCTAGAAATCACAAAGAAGTTGGTTCTTGGAAAGTAAAGTTGAAATGGAACTGCCTGGAAAGGGAAACATTCTGTTCCAATAAAAATATTCTCTCAATTGAATTATATGCTATTTACTGGGAAATATAATTGTCTCTTACTTTATACTTATGTTCATTCAATTGAACACTAAAATTTTTTTTAAAGATTTTATGTATTTATTTGACAGAGATAGAGAGCATAGAAGGGGGAGCAGCAAGAGAGGGACAGGGAGAAGCAGGCTTCTGCTGAGCAGAGAGCTCAAGGTGGGGCCCGATCCCAATACCCTGGGATCAAGACGTGAGCTGAAGACAGATGCTTAGTGGACTGAGCCACCCAAGTGCCCCTGAACACTAACTTATGTGATTCTTTTGTATATCAATATTTCCTCAATAAAATACACTATAATGAAAACTAGTAAAATAGATCTCTATTATTAACATATTCTTAGTGTCTATAAGCACAAGAAGTATTTCCTAAGAATGAATAATTTCATATAAGCTCTGTTTAAATACTATATTTTAAATTACCCGTCTAGATGGTATTTATTATATAATGTTTTAACTTCGTAGATAAAATGGAATACATATAGAGTATTATTATTATAAATACCACAGATTTGCTAATTAAAATATATTCTGCTGCAAGCATTTCTTTTCACAACAGAAGTACTGACATGCATTTTTAAGATTATTTCCCACTTTGGAAAATTATAAAAATATCATGAAAGAAGGAAAATATGTACCTATTAAAAGGTTTTCTTCCACAAGTGCTAATAAGGATTGTTTTCGATAGGATCTGCATCACTAGGATAGTCTCCATAGTACAGTTCTAACACATTTTGGGGTGCCTGGGTGGCACTGTCATTAAGTGCCTGCCTTCAGCTCATGTCATGATCCCAGGGTCTTGGGATAGAGCCCCTCATCGAGCCCCTCATCGAGCACTGCATCAGGCTCCCTGCTCTGTGGGAAGCCTGCTTCTTCCTCTCCCATTCCTCCTGCTGTGTTTCTGCTCTCACTGGCTCTCTCTCAGTCAAATAAAAAAATATTTAAAGAAAAAAATTCTAACACATTCCAGTCAGGAAAACAAAGATACATTCTGAGAAGGGATTGGTAGCATACATTCTCTGGCACTTGGATGCTAGAGGTTGTGAAAACTTTTACGATGAAGACTGAAAATGAAAACATTTCATTTATTTATTTTTTAAAGATTGTATTTATTTATTTGACAGACAGAGATCACAAGCAGGCAGAACAGCAGGCAGAGAGAGAAAGAGGAAGAAGTCAGCTCCCTGCTCAGCAGAGAACCCAATGCAGGGGGCTTGATCCCAGCTGGGATCATGACCTGAGCCAAAGGCAGAGGCTTTAAACCCACTGAGCCACCCAGGTGCCCCTGAAAAACATTTTAAAAGGACCCGAAGAAGCTGGAGTACAGTTAACTTGGGAGATTCAACTAGAAAATCTGGAGAGCAATGAATGATTCATTTACATGCACAAGTCTTGTGAATATGGAACTCTCAAAAAATCAAGTACTCAGTATATATTATTTTATTTTCAAATAAGACAAGTAATGACACTTAATGCTATTGAAGTAGCAGTCATAAGCAGAAAAAAATAAATGAAAAAAAGCGGTAGCTTCCTTGGGTCACATATTTTTCCTTTGCTGAAACACAAATCTTGACTAACCCGAGATTCCAAAAAGCATCAGACTAGTTTATCAGTTGGAATCTCTCATAGGATGAATACTATATACTATCTTAATTATGAGTGCTAAAATTTCCAAAAATTCTATTACTCTGTTTTATACATGTTACACTTGAGTGTATGTTAAGCACTGTTTATGTTATGTATTAATGTGAAAGCTAAGCTCATGGTATTTGTTGTGGGTTTGTGTTCCCAAAAATGAATTAAGGTCCTAAACCTTGGTACCTATGGATGTGATGTTATTTGGAAATAGTTTTTGTTGATGTAATTAAGGTAAGATGAAATCATTCTGGGTTAGGATGGGTCCCCAATGGCTGGTGTCAGAAAGAGAAAAATGGCCAGGGTGGATAGCTATGTGAGGATAGAAGCAGACCTTGGTGTGATGCTCCTACAATCCAAGGGATGTCAGGAATTGCCTACAACATTGAGGGGCTAGGATGAGGCAAAGAAGGATCCTTTCCTAGGACCTCCAGGGGGAGTATTGGCCCTGATGATACCTTGATTTCAGACTTAGCCTCTAGGACTATGAGAGAATAATTTCTGTTGTTTTAAACTACCCAATTTGTGGAAATTTGTTGTGGCAGCCCTAGGGAAAAAAATGTATGCTTCTTTTTTAAAAAATTATTACTATCTAAAGAAGCAAGTAAGAATACCTATATATTTGTATGAAAAATTCACTTCATTAATTTTTGTTTTTTTCTCAACTTTACCTTATCTTTAGCTATTTTGTGAAATAATTTCAAAAAGTATATTAGCATCATTAAAATAAAATTTGAGTAAGTTTCTATGTTATTTAAAAATAAGGAGGAAATTAATGATGTCTGAGAGTGTGATAAAATTTGCTATCACATCTGTGATTTTAAAGTATAATATTTGGATAAATGCTTCTAAGCAACAAAGTCTCATATGTTCATTTTCTGTCACATTTACTTTCCTCAGAGTAGCAATTTTCATGTTAAAGGTCAAGAGCCGTCCCTTGTAAAATGAAGTTTGTTCTGTGTTATTTTGGATGATTCGCACAGAACTTGGTTAGCTTCTCAGAAAGTGACTATGAAAATATTAATTTAATTGAATTAGAGGCCTTCAGGAAAAGAGTGAAATATCTAATTAGCCCTCTATATACAAATTGTCACCTATTCCTTACAAAAATAATGTTATTTTACTAAATACAATTAACTAGTGCCGTACAATATTAGTAGATTATCAAGAAGGCCAAATCAATCCTACAGTCAAGGCCTTGATAAACCATGCCTTAATTTAGAAATAAATGCTTATTAACATGCTTCTTGGGCTCTGTATTTAACAGGGTTGAACTAAGTAAATTATTGCTGATGAGTTCATCCCGAAATGATCTCATTAGTTGCCATGAGCAGTAGCCACAGCTAGTGGTTCTGAGTCTGGCACACCATTTGTGACCTCTGGACAGATGAGTGCTTGAGTGATGAATGATGGAATGTGGATCTAAACTGGGCCTAGTGGAAAATTAATGAGCAGAGACAAATAATGTCCAGCCATGTATCTTCTATACGAAGGACCAAAAATCTTCACAACTTATATTAACAGCACTGAGATTTAATCTGAATAAAAATCAGAAATTGTCACCAGTTAGAGAGTCCCCTGCAACTTACTCATTGAACTTTTCTTCAAGTTTATAGTGAAATGATTTGCAATACAATACTCTTACTTTAACACTGCTTATGCATATCAATATTTTCTGAACATTCTTATCCATGTGTTTTCCTATTTTACATACGATTCTTGTACGTGAATTACTGAAACAGAAAATAATTTCTTAACCACCGAGTACTAAAAATAAGAAACATTCGTTAAAATAGTTGATCTTAAAAAATAAATAAAATAGTTGACCTTATGAAATTTGTCAAACTTATTATATAACCATGTGACATTATAATTATCATTCTCATATATTGAAATGATGTGTGTAAGTTCCTATGTTAATCTTTATTACTCATATTACTTTATAATTGTCAACATTAGGAAAAATTTAGTTATAATAAAATGAAGATAATAAAGATTATCAAAATTACCTGGCTATAATAATTACAGTAAAAAATTATTTTTTTATACATTCCAGAATTTGTGTTATAGCTATAAATAGTAATAAAAAATACAAAATAACTCAGTTTTTATTCTAGGAATGTATTAATTTTACAACCACTCAGAATTCAATACTAAGTAATTTCTAGTAGAATAATTAATACATCATCAGTAGCAACCTTTCTAATTTACCAGATTTAAAAATACATGGAAATATGCATAAAAATAATCACATTTAAAACATATCCATAAAATATGTGCAATGTGAACAGACAAGGTATATGACATATATGTATAATAGGCTGCTAATTAAAGCATTAAAAAGATAGATGAGCATAATCAGACTACATATTTAATACAATTTGTCAATGTCTTTAAAAAGCCCATTTGAAATTTTTTTAAAATGTTGGTTAGAACTTCTTTCAAAGAAGATTCTGATTTAAAGAAGTTCTTTAATATTTAAAATACCTTAAAATATCCTCAAAATCCACTTGAGCTTCTTCAAGAGACAGTTCTACATTTTAGATGTCAGTGTAAGAAGCTGATGAAATAATATTTTGCTTAACCTGACATGTGCAATTTGAATTAATCGATGGCTACAGCTTATAAATTACTGTTGGTGAAGCACAGTGAAAAGAAAATTGGTCTACAAATATCTATTTAACTACTCAGGTAGTAAATACGTGCTGTCATCTATCTATTTCTCAAGTGTGCTGGCTTCAAGTTTCTTACCTGGGATTCAAGACAGCTCTGTAGTTCATTTCAGAAAGCAGTGAACCCAAAAATCCACCTTGGAAAATTCTGAATATAGCCCAACTCGATTATACAATATCCGAGTCCGTGAAACTTCATTAACTCCCACATTTCATCTAAGACATATTTTGATAGAATTAAATAAGCTAAAACAAATGATAACAAACAAAAGCAACCAGTTCTCTTTTTTCTTTGCACCAGTTTGCCATATAACTTAATTTGATCTCCAGTGAGTCAGATAATATTCCTCTTTTAATCTTCCCTTAGCAATTACTCTAACAGAGCTTGCCAATATCACCAAAAGAAGTGAACCAATAAATTGAATTGCTTCCACAATAGTTTACTCTTAAAGTTTTATCTATTACATTACGATTTGGAAACTGTTATCAAAAACAGCATGGGCTGCAAAAGTTTCACATTTCAGACACAGGACTGTACTTAAAAACCAGATTTCTTTAGCTTTTCGCACATGAATCCTTATATCTGCTCACTCCCACTAGAAACTTTGAAATTTCTAATTTCCTTGCCTGCAATGATACTCTCTAAACAGTTTCAGGGCTGGATTTTCCTTGGTCTTCATGTCTTAGCTCAGGTATCATCTCCTCAGAGATGTTCTTCTTGAGTATGATCTTCGTAACACTTCTCAGTGGCTAAAATTACCTCCTCGTTATATTTACTCCCCGTTTCCCCCCAATGTATCATTTAAGCTCTATGGAAGCAGGAATTTTTTTACTGAGAAAATTTTTAGAGCAGTTTTAGGTTCACAACAAAATAGAGGGGAAGGAACAAAGACTTCCCATACATCTTCTGTCCTCACACACTCAGAGTCCATTCCAGGATGAACATCTCCACCAGAGTGGCACCATTGTCAGAACTGCTGACCTGCACTGACAAGACAGAATCACCCAAAGCCCATAGTTTACATTACAGTTTGCTGTCGGTGTTTTACACTCTGTGGGTCTGGATGAACATATAATGACATGTTTCCATCATTACGGTAACATACAGAATATTTTCACTGCCCTAAAAATCCTCTATGCTCTGGCTACCCACCACTCCCTTCCACAATCTCTGGCAACCACTGATTGTTTAACCGACTCTACAGTTTTACCTTTGCTAGAATGTCATCTAGTTGGAATCATATAGTATGCAGGCTTTTCAGACTGGCTTAATTTACTTAGTTTCCTCTATGTCTTCTCTTGTTTAGCAACTGATTTTTTTTTCTGAATAATAGTCATGTGTCTTTAAGGTTCTTCCATAGTGGGGCTCAATGGGTTAAAGCCTCTGCCTTTGGCTCAGGTCAAGGGATCAAGCCCTGCATCAGGCTCTCTGCTCAGCGGGGAGCCTGCTTCCCCCCCCACTGGCCCTGTCTGCCTCTCTGCCTACTTGTGATCTCTGTCTGTCAAATAAATAAAATCTTTAAAAAAAGAATATATTTTTTAAAAAAAATGTCCTTCCATAGTTTTTCATGGGTTGGTAGCTCATTTCCTTCTAGTGCTGAATAATATTTCATAATCTGGATGTACCAGTTTGTCCATTTACCTACTGAAGGACATCTTGGCTGCTTCCAAGGTTTGGCAATTATGAATAAAGCTGAAATAAACATCTGTATGCAGATTTTCCAGGGGACAAAAGTTTTCAACAGGGTTTTTTAAAAATTTGATTTAATTGAATTCAATGTCATTTAATTTAATTTAATTTTAATTCCAGTGTATTTAACATGCTGTATTACATTAGTTTCAGGTGTACAATGTAGTGATTCACCCAGGTTTTGTATAAATACTCAGGAGCATGACTGTTGGATCTTTACAATATGTTTAGTTTTGTATGAAACTGCCAAACTGTCTTCCAAAGTGGCTGTACCACTTTGCATTCTCAACAACAGTGAATAAGAGTTTCTGTCACTCCACATCCTCACTAGCATTTGGTATAGTCCGTGCCTTGGAATTTTGCCATTTTATCAGGAATGCATCAGTATTCATGGTGTTTTAATTCACAGTTGTCTAGTGAAATGTAATACTGGACATCTTTTCATATGCTTATATACCACCTATGTACACTCTTCGGTGAGAAGTCTTTTGCCTATTTTTTAAGTGAGTTGTTTGTTTCCTTTTTAAAAAAATTATTATTAACATATAATGTATTGTTTGTTTCAGGTGTACAGTTCTATGATTCATCCGTCTTACACAATACACAGTGCTTACCACAACACATACCCTTATTGTTGAGTTTTCGGATTTTTTTATATTTTGGATAATAGTCCTTTATCAGATATGTTTTTCACAATTACCTTCTTCCTGTCTGTGACTTATTTTCTCATTCTCTTGGAAGTGTCTTTCACACAACAAAAGTTCTGAATTTTCGTGAAGTCCAGTTTATCAATTACTTCATTCATGGATCTTGTGTTTACAATTAGATCTGATCCTAACTCGCTCTCTCCTAAATGGAATCCATTTATCTTTTATTTGTCACTTTTGAAACCTAATAATATTTTTTAAGTTTTTATTTCTTTTTTCATTTCTTTTTTTTCAAGTTTCTTTTTTAAAGTTTTTATTTAAATTCTAGTTAGTTAACACACAGTGTAATATTACTTCCAAGTGCACAATACAGTGATTTAACATTTCTCATACAATACCAGGTACTCATCACTAGTGCCCTCCTTAATCCCATCACCTATTTAGCCCATCCCCCCACCCATCTCAGCTCTAGTAAGCATCAGTTTTTTCCCAAGGTCCCATAAGGGATGGGTCACTGAAAAATTTCAAAACAACTTTAGAGTTGTCCATTATGCAAGCAATAGTTATGTGCTGTGTTAAAAATATCTATTGTATCAGTTTTATTGAGGTCTAAATTTATACAAAAAGTGCACATATTAAGTGTATACAACTTGTTAGGGTTGAACATATGCATACACCCATAAAACCATCACCACAATCAAGGTAGTAGATTTACCCATCACCTCCAAAAGTTTCCTCCTGACCTTTTGTTTATTTGCTTGCTTGCTCTGTGGTGAGAACACTTGACTTGAAACCCATTGGCTTAACAAAATTTTAAATATACAATACAGTATTATTAACTACAGACAGTAAGAAATAACTGCACTCACATGTGTACTGCAGCATTATTCACAGTAGTTAAGTTATGGAAACAACCCAAGTGTCCATCTTGGATGAATGGATAAAGAAAATGTAGTATATGCATATGACAGAGTATCATTCAGCCTTAAAAAAGGGAGGAAATCCTGCCTTATGTGACAACATGGATAAACCAGAAGGACATTGTGTTATGTGAAATAAGACGGCCATAGGGCAAATATTGCACGAACCCACTTAGACGACGCACCTAAAATAGTCAACCTCATGGAAGCACAGAATGGAATGACGCTTAACCAGAGACTGAGAGTAGGGGAAATGAGCTTATCAAAGGGTGTAATGTTGTAATTAAGCAAGATATACATTCTAAATGTACATATCTGATGCTTCAGATATTAGAGTTTGTTAACAACTTTTCCTCTCTCTAACAAAGCAACTACGTGACTTCTTTACTCCTAGGTTCACAAAATCCATGGGTACAGTCCATTTGAGGATACATTCTTTAATCAAAATTATTTAATGTTTACAGAGTTGTACACAACCGTAGAAATGGAGACATGCTTGTGGACAAACATTAAACATACTGAAGACCTTAATCACTTTATTTTATTTCTTTGTGAATTATATTCCTTAGTGATAGTAGAAGGTAAATCTGCACAAACAAGTCGGAAAATTGCTTACAAAACTTCAAGGACTTTTCTTTCAGAAAAACATGTTTTATATAGTGTTCTACCCCTCCCCAAGAGTGCTTTAAAGCCTCGAGGCATGAGAAGTGCTCCAAATAAGATGGAAAGATTTGTAATAAGGGAACTAGAGGAGATTTATAATTTTCTCAGCAAGCAGACTCTAAAACCTGAGACAGCTATATATGGTAGTATGACATTATGGTGGGAGTGAGGGAGAATGAGTTTTTCTTAAGGGTGGAATTCTAGGCTGTTGACTAAAAAGTTTCTGCAGGATTTTTACTTTTTTATGGATGTGAGTCACAGTTCAATATAATGGGAAAGTGTATCTTCTAACACCAAATCAATTAAATCCATACTTAACAATCTTGTCCTAAAGTTCTTAGGATAAAATTCTTGTGCAGCCCTTGCCACCCTCCATACTGCCTAACTATCCCCTTTATCCCTGGGTATTATATTTACTTCTAATAATTGCTTTCCTTATCTTTGAAATGAGGCAACTAGGGGGATAAGGTTATCATGGGAAACATATTAATCACCCTCCTAGGATTTAGAAGCATTTTAGTGCATATCAAGCCTTGAAAATGTCCTGGGATGCAATTATGCCATTATGTTCACATTTTGAGTTCTATCCCATTGCTTAATTATTTGTTGTTGTTGTTGTTGTTGTTGTTTAATGGCTTCCTCATATCACAGGTTGCCCACTTTGCATTGCAGTCCATACTTATAAAATGTAATGGAAGTAGAACAAAGAGTCACTAATTAACTTACAGGAAGATGTTAATTGATCTCAGTTATGTAACCTGTAATCTCTGCACATATTTGCCTTGTGAACCTACCCAGTCAGATGTCTCCACAGCCCCTTGAATAACTGACTCTTGAAACGATCAGTAATGTAACATGATCAGGGTTACCTCTCTGCAGCACAGCTCCACGATTTGTTTCCCCACATTTATATCTTAAACCCCTGAGGAATAAGCTCTAAGCTGATGGAAGAATCAATTAAATTTCCATTATTTTCCTGCTTTATTTTTTACAGATAGAATGATAGTTCTCTAAATTGGAATTTTATTTACACTTTGATTCTTGTTGTTAAGGAGTGTCTGTTTTCCATGCCTGTATGAAGGTGAAAATGCTTCTGCATATTTGCAGTGTCTTGAAAGCCTACTTAGAAGACAAGAGAAGAGCCTGACATGTGTCCATGAGAAGCTGCTTTGAGTTAACAAACAGGGTGGTATCCCTCAGAAGCAATATCTTGGGAAGTAATTCTTCCAAGAATTCAGGTAGACCACCTAGAGACATCCATACCAGTCCAAAGTGGTTGGGAAAATGGGGGGACTGTGTGTATGGAACCAAAGAAATACAAACCAAACATCAATTTATATTTTGTTTTAGGATTGTATTTATTTATTTCACAAAGAGAGAGAGCACAATAAAGGGGAATGGCAGAAAGAGGGAGAGAGAGAAGCAGGCTCCCAGCTGAGCAGAGAGCCCAATGTGGGGCTTGGTCCCAGAACCCTGGGATCATGATCTAGGCCAAAGGCAGATGCTTCACCAACTGAGCCACCCAAACACCTCCCAAACATCGATTTCAAACAAATTGATCATATCCAACAAAGGATTAATAAATGGTGCTAGACTCCAAAGAGGTCAAAATGACCTGGATATCTCCTTCCTTCCACCTTTTTTTCCTTACTGTCCTTCTCTTTTGAAGGCCACCAAATAGTATTGTATATATTGTGATCTATTTAATATTTACATAATGACATGCAGACCTAAGCACACATGCAGAATTAGTCCTCACTCAGAGACACTGTCAAAATTCTGACCTGTAAGCTCTGTATGATTGAGAAGCTAGGCAGGGCAAAAATGACCCCTTAGAACACCCTCATGATCAGCACTGGTGGATTCTAGTAGTCAGTTCATGGAAACACTTTATTTTAGGTTTGCAGCTATTCTCGAGAGGATAGCTCTACTCTAAGGTGGGTTGGGAAACTCAACATGGGAAGAAGTAGATATGTAGAGTTCTGACAGAGATGCCTTATATTATGCTGGTAGAGTAAATACATTCATGCTCTGTCTTAAGCATGAACTCACAGTATACATAAGCACTACTTTTTAGAAAAATATATCCATGGATATGCTTTTGCATCAAAATCAAAAGAGTACTTGTAAATTATTTTCCAAAAATAATTTTAGAAGTGCTGATAATCAGAGACCAGCATGTAGGCAGGTAAACATGGCCTTTTTTACAGTGTGGATATGGGTCTCCGAAATAGAGGAATTATATTGGGTGGTAGTCATGAGGACTAGGGGCATGGAAATTTTAGAGGCATTGTTGATAGCCTATTGATTACCAAAATTTTATAGAAGGACAGACAGAGAGGAGCTGGCCCCCTCTGAGAAAAATCCATAAACTTTCCTTCCATGTAAGTATTAAGGCATGGCCAATAGTTTCTACAAATGTTGTTCTCTTTTTACAGGTGTTATAAATGGTTGTTTTCATTACAAAGTATTTTTTTCAACCATAGTATAAATGGCTTTTGCACTAGGACTAGGTTTTATATTCCATTCATTTATTTCCTCTCCTTTTATAGTGGTTGTAAATTCTTTGGTTTTCTTGATTAAGTGCATTTTCTTTTTTTAAAAAAACAAACCCCAAATCAATATTCACATGAATAAAAGCTGATTTATTAGAATAATGGATCTGAAACCAAAACAAATGGAATGCTGCTTCTGTAAAAGGGTTTTCCCTTAACAATCAAAATAAGAAAATTGAATTAATATTTAAACTTTCATTTCTACAGCTAGCCTGAATATTAATTGCTTGAAGAGCTACAAATTTACTCTTTATAAACCTTACCCTATTGCTGAAAATCACATTGCCAACTACCATGTATTTTTTCTTGTTGGGAAAAAAAAAAGTTCTCCCTCTAGAGTCAAAGAAGACACATCAAGTAATTTCTAATTGGAAATCACCTGTCATGATGAACATGAATGAGGGTTCACTGGAAAGAAGGTAGTGTTCAATAGGAAACCATTATACAACCCTACTGTTATGACCATCTCCTGTCTAGATGGGGCTTTTAATAATTTTTTTTTGGAGTTGTGATACACAGAAAATTCTGACAATTAAATGAACTGTAAGAGTATAGTTAGGATTAAAAAAAAAAAGAAATGATGCCAAAATTACTGAAATCTAAGCAGTGTGTCTAATGGAGTAAGCCTTGATTTAGACATCATTGCTCAGAAAAAAATACACACACACACACACACACACACACACACACACATTGTTGAGCCTTTCTTTAAAGAAGAATAATTAAATTCTGATTTATCATCCAGAGGTCTCTTTGCTAATTAATAAATTGTTACTCTTTCATATATCTTGCTTCCATCAGCTGAGCAGGATAGTAAAATTATTATGATAAAAGCATTTTAATAACCCAAAGCATAAGAATTACATTAGTCAGAAATCATGAAGACAGGTAGCAGAACTTTAGGTAAGGTGAAGCAAAGCTCTTCTTTTCTATTTCTTTGGGTTGCGCTGACTGAAGAATACAATGGTAGAAATTTTATTTGGTACACTTAAATGGTTGGCAAAAATTACCATAGCAGTATAATATAAGCCAATCGTAACAGCCACAGGCACAATCTAGAACTACTTTACTCCTTAAACACTGGTTTTGTAGGTTGACAATCAATGGTCTAGGACCTAGATATTCACTGAATCTTGTTTTGCTTAATCCGCTGGGTAGTTTTTTTTAATTGATACGCTATGATTAAGGAAATATTTTACAATTCCAGTTTTTAAAATTTTTCTTGATAAATTAGAAAGGCTACACCCAAATGTCCATGTGTGAGAAGATTAATAAAGGTTTCATCCTTTAGACAGGGCGCTTACTTTTTGATTAACATAGTTTACATCTGTTTCTCTTAGTTCCCCCATGAAGACCAGCTGTTGGTTGGCATGCATCATTTTTCTTTTGCTCGTTTTTTAAATATATATAACAGAAGAGTATAGATTCTGTATTAGTTTCCAAGGGCTGCTGTAACAAAGTACAACAAATTGGGTGGCTTAACAGAGAAATGCATTGCCTTAAAATTCTGGAAGCCAGAAGTCCAAATCAAGGTATTGGAAGGGCTATGTTCCTCTAACACCTTTGGAAGAATCTTTCCCTGCCTCGTCTAGCTTCCAGGCAATTTTTGGCATTCCTCAGCTTAACCTGCATAACTCCAGCCTCTGTTGTCATATAATAATTTCCCTGTGTGACTCTATCCTCACATGGCCATTATCTCACAAGGACACTAGACATAGATTAGGGGCCCATCCTACTCCAGTGTGATCTAATCTTAATTAATCATATCTGCATTTATCTTATTTCAAAAAAAGTCATATTCTGAGGAAGTGGAGATGCAACGTGGGGGGCTTGGGGGGTAGGAAAAGAATAAATGAAACAATATGGGCTCAAGAGAGAGAAAAACCATAAGAGACTCTTAATGTCACAAAACAAACTGAGGGTTGCCAGGGGGAGGGGGGTTGGGATAGGGTGTTGGGGTTATGGACATTGGGGAGGGTATGTACTATGGGGAGTGCTGTGAAGTGTGTAAGCCTAGCGATTCACAGACTTGTGCCCCTGGGGCTAATAATACATTATATGTTTATAAAAAAAAATTAGAAAAAGTCATATTCTGAGGTATTTTAGGTAGGACTTCAACATATATTTTTTTTGGAGGGGGGACACACATTCAAGAGAATATCCTCTGGCCTCCCAAAATTCATGTCTTCTCCACATGCAAATATATTCACCTAATCCCAACAACCCCAAAAGTATTAACACAAACAAACATCAGCTCTAAAATTATACCTAAATATCATCTAAATCAGGTATGGGTGAGATGTATTGTATGCTCCTATGCTCCATTCTGAGGCAAAAATCCCATTCCACCTGTGAACATGTGAAACCAGAAAATAAGTTATTTCCATATAATACACATTTCCATTCCAAAAGGGAGAATTTAGAAGGAAGAAGGGCAGGGGTGGGGTAGAGGAGAGATCACTGGTCTAAAGCAAGTTGGCAACAGAGCAGGATAAATTCTGTTAGGTTTTAAGGCTGAAGAATAATTATGTGTGGCTAGATTCTCTCCTCTCTGGACCTGCAGGGGTGGCCCTGCCCCTTGCCCTGGGCAGCAGCTCATCTCCTGGAACCTAGGAAGGCCTGTCAACCCAGGCCTCTCTGTAGGTGACTTTGCCTTGGGTTTTATTCTTTATTTTTATTCTTTAATTTTCCTGCATTTCATCTCTGTTTTTTCTTTCAGTCCAGGCTGGTAGTGTTTCTGCTGGTACAAAATTCTCAAAAAATTTTGTCAGCCTCCTGTGCAATTTATGGGAGTCCAAGCCATCTGACGAGAGGACTTCCACAGGTCTTTCCTAGATAACCGCATCTCTATCCCTGGCTTCCACTGAGATGGTTGACTGGATCCATAAATCACGTACCTAATCTCTTTAGGACACCGCCGCCCAACCACATTCTGCACTGTTTCCAGAGCGCATTATCTGGAGAGACTGAGAGTTTCCCAAATTATCAAAGGCTGGCTTATTTTTGCTCAGCAGTTACTTCAATTTATCTCTTTCTTCTTGCATTTTACTCTTTTGGGGCAAGAAAAATCCAGGCTGTGTCTTCAAAGTTTTGCTTGGAAATTCTCTCAGCTAAATATCCAAATTCACTTAGAGGTTTTCTGCCACTTTTAAAACAAGGATCACTCTTCCTCCAGTTTCTGGGAACACCTTCTTCATTTCTATGGGATCCTTCAGCAGAATTACCTTTAACATCTCTATTTACACCAACGGTCTCTTCAAGGCGGTCTAGGCTTTTTTCTATCATGTATCTAAAAATTATTCTAGCCTCTACCATCTACATTTTTATGCATTTCTTACAGCAGCACTCCTCTTGTTGGTACCGTAATATTTATTACTGGGGGGGGGGTTGCTGTTTTGGGTTTTGATTTTTGTTTTTGTATACTGTAACAAAATACTACAAACTGGTTGGCTTAAAACAACAGAAATTTCTTGTCACACAGTTTTGGAGGCCAGAAGTCCAAAATCAAGGTATTGGATTAGGGGACCACTCTACTCCAGTATGAGTGCATCTTAACTAATTATATCTTCAGTGATCCTATATCCAAATAAATGTATTCTAAGGTATGAGGTGCTGGGACATTCTTTTGGGTGAAGGGCACAATTCAACTGATTAGTTTCTTACCCATACTTTTATCAAAAGTGAGAAAATTAAAAAAAAAGAAAAAAGACTGAGAAGGCTGCTTGATTTTTCTAGAACCCTGACCACTTCTCACATACATATTTCTTTCTGGTACATCTAAGAATTTGGTACAGTGGTTTGCAAGACAGAATATATCTATATGGATATAATTAATATACTATATTAATATAATGTGATATATTAATATAGTATATTAATATAATATGATATATTATTATAATATATTATTATAATATAATATAATAATTAATATAATATAATCCAGAATATAGATGGATATAATTCTCCAGGCTTACATATAAACACATTCAGGTATATTCCATGCACAATTAAATAATAATGCAAAGCTACATGCAATACACAAGACAAGATTTGCTAAGATGTTCCAAAGAATGCAATCCTTAGCTCAAAATCAGTTATGAGTTTTGAACGATTTATGCTCTTCAGATAAAATAAGACTTTCTTCAAACTGCGTGTAAGAATATATACTAATTAGGAAAATAAATCAATATATATCCATATATTAAAATGCCTTTTGAGATTCTTAGTGTTACTTATTAAAAACTGAAGCTTCTTTGAGGTGCTGGGTGGCTCAGGAGATTATGTGGCTGACTCTTGATTTCGGCTCAGGTTCTGATCTCTGGGTCCTGAGATCTAGCCCCACTTTGGGCCCTATTACAGACTCTTAATCTTTCATTCTAGATTTGGAGACCACTGAGTGTGGGGAGTCTGCTTGAGATTCTCAATTTCCATCTGTCCCTACTCCCACTCACTTGCTTTCTCTCTCTACAATAAATAAAAAAAAGAACTTGACATTTCTTTTTACAATTAACATAAAGTGCCTAAATTACCAAAGCACAAATATCCAAATAACTATTTAATAGATATGGAGATGTTTTATACATGAAACGAAGCATGATATGAATAGTACTTGCTTTTAAATTTAATATATATTAAAAATTAAGGATAACTATTTGCCACCATGCTACCAGGGACAGTAAAAACAGTAAATTCTGTTCTATAAACAATTTAACTTGTGGAAGTTTAATCTTCTTTAAATATAATTATGATGAGTTTTCTCAGAATCATTTAATTTTCTCCCCAGTCTTCTTTCTCGTGCTGTGATTATTATTACTATATTACAAAAGTTGTGTTAGTTTTCCTCATGATCAAACAGAATGATGGTTAATAAATGTCTAGAATGATATTCTTTTTGAGTCCCTTGTTATTATACCTCGCACAGTCCCAGAGTGGAAATAAAATGGGTACAGCTAAATATTTCAGTTGGGAAAAGATTGAAATTAAAGACCAATATAGTTTCTGAACATGATGCTTTGGTTTACAAGTTGTTCCTAATACACACATGGCTTTCAATGTTTTGATCATCACAAACTACATTGTTGTTTTTCTGTTGTGTTTTTTTTTAATCATAATGAACTTCTGGGAAGTCCGCATTTATCCACAATGAAATTGGGTTCATTTTTTCACAATCCACAAAGGGATCATTATATGCAATATTATAATATCCAATGCCAGCACTAACTACCAAAGAGACCCAAGTAATAAATAATTTAATATATACTGTACTGTTTTTGTTTTTTTTTCCCCCCATCTTTCCAGGAGGTCCCTATTACAGACTCTTAATCCTTCATTCTAGATTTGGAGACCAGCCTTCATGGCCTCTCATACACCAGCCTCAGGTTGCTGTGCTTCACAGTCCTCCGTACTTAACCTCCTCCAGCGATCCTGCCACAATCTGTTATTCCTAGGAACATCTTTCATTGATCCTAAAAGCATGTCTGCTCTCTGAGCAGCTTCATCAGATTAAAATGCTAACATCATGTCCTACTGAAATACCAGAAACTTCCTCCATTTACTTTGTATAAGCCGCCTGTTTCTTTAATGAAACATATTTATAAAGTGCTGCCTGATATACTAAGACAGATTATTTTAGAGGAAAAATCAGATGTTATCCAGGTTTTGAAACTTAGAAAATTTGATGCATCCTCTGTAAGAAAATGAAAGCATAATTACAACTGTTATATTGAACCTCAAAATGACTACCTAAATCATAACAAATAATAAACTGCAGACAATTACAAATATTGCAGATCACAAAATCCAGAAAAACATATATTTTTACCAAATAACTGTCTTATCGCCTCTATAATACTTATTTCTTACATTTTGATTATTTCTCATTGCCTTCTCAAATGAAAACAGTCTTGTAATATCATTGTCAATGTAGAAATAAAAAATATAATCTAGGCTTTCTTCTAGCATGGTCAATAAAGACTTTTATTATTATTCAAAATAGTTTATTTTGGTTTTGAACTTGTTGTTGGAAATGTCATGTAAATTCTAGGGTTATTTCCAAATTTACCAAAATTTCTTTTGAGCTTTTTCATGTATGAACTTTAGGATTTCAGGACTTCTTTTTTTTTGCTTTCTTATACAGTATCTAGTCTTAAATAGTTTTTGAAGTAACCACTATTTGTTGATTAAATCCTTTACTTTTTTTGGTTTATCCTTATAATTTTTAATATTTTGTGTTATTCAGCTAGAATTATTTATCTAGTCTGTCAAGATATAATTGAGCAAGTCATTTCAAGCTGAAGCAAAATATGATAAAGGCAAAGTCAGGCAGAGATAGAGAGCAAGGTACAGTATGCATATGGATGGGACGTACGTGGGCAAGAGGTATGGAAAACATAAGGAGATGGGTCATCATGCCAAATTCAGGAAGTGACTTAGGAATCAACCAGAATGCTCTAAAATAAAACCTGAGGCAGGTGATATTACATATCGTTAAAATAATTAGCATTTATGTCAGACAAATTAAAATTTAATCTTAGGGCTGTCTTGTTAGCATATGAAAACTTGTAATGACTGAAGTCCACAGAAGTACCAACAATCTCTCCCTCTGTCTCCCTCTCTCTTATACAATACATACACCCCAAACTGAATTTGTATCTCCAATTTAACTTCCCTTTAATTGGGTTCTCAAAATGACCATAGTTATTCAAAGGAATGTGTCAAAACAAAAATTGCACCAGGCAAAGTTAAACAGGAAAGGATGAAAGGATCATTCGATGCTATTGCAAGAAATGAGAGACACTAAAACACAATCTGAACTCAAGGCTATTGAAACAAAAGGTGGAGGAGATTTTAAGAGCTGAGATGGGAAGGACCATAGGTCATCTGTGCTTAGAAACTGACCTTGTGCAAAGACAAAAAGAGTTTTTTCATATCTTCATGACAGGAGGTAGTTTTACAACTTAGAGCAAGATGCCCATCAAAATTAGGCTTCTACCTACAAAATTAGGCTCCAATTCTACAAAGACGAGGAGATAGTTGTACTATCTTCCTTGATGATCTCATTCTATAGAGAGCTGGATCCCATGTCCTTGAGAAAAACATTCATGGGTTGTAAAACTGGCAAGAGGCTTTTAAAGAGATTTATTTCTAAAAAAAGGGCAGAGAAAAAAGTTGCAATTACAAATTGTAATATCATTGTACAAATGATATTACACTGTACAAATAAAGAAAAGCACTAGGAACAGGGAGTTCAGTGCCTAGAGTCAGGAAGAAGCTGACTGTTTAGTCAAGCTAAGGGGAACTTTGAGGCCATCATGGTCACACCCAACATAAACAGAATTGGGATAGAAGAGTCTGAGCTAAACGACAGTGGATTGAACCATAGTTAAAATATTTTGATGGAAACTTTGCTATGAGAACACATTGCTAGGGCCACCCCAGTGCCTTTGAAGTGACCTGAGTAAATGAAGGACATTGACGTTCAAGTTTCTTTCACACCCAATATATCTACCTCTGTGAAAGCACATGGGGCAGAGTTAGGCAGAACCAGGGTCAGATGGCAGCTCTGTCACTTCTAAAATATTCTCCTGAACAAATTGTTTGCTCTTTCTCTATCCATCATTCTTTACACTACATCAACAACAATTTATGAAAATTTGTGTTCATAAATTGTTCTTAATTCTTTTCTTCTATACTTGCAGCCACAATGCTGGTCCACATCATCATGATCTTTCATTTACAACAATGCTGACACCACTGAGTCGCTGTGCTGCTGCTGCCCACACATGATCCCCTCACTACAACCACAGTGATCTTTCAAGGATTTAAACAAAGTCTGTCACTCACCTGTTTACAACGTCAAAAATATTCCCATTTCACTTCTAAATAAATACACACTCTATCCCATAGCCTATGATGGCCTAAATGACTTGTCTCCTTTATTTAGTACATTTGAGAAATTCCGACCTGCTTTCACACTCTGAGCATGTTAAATATTGTCTTGTCTGAGCATGTTGACAAATTGATTCCACTGTAAAAACATCATTTTCTTCATTTTTAATCATTATCAATAAGATGGAGAGAAACATTTAAGCTTAATTTGATTATTATTGAGGTTAAATAACTTGATTATCTTGGATTCTTTCTCACATGCATTTTTCACCTTCACTTTTTTGTTTATTTTTTCTACTGCGCCCAGGGATTTCCAAAGGCTCTTGTATAAATTTGTGTAATATTTTTTACATCTATTTCAAATGTACTTCCCAAGTTTTCATTTTGTTTTTATTCATTATTTAAAATATTTTCCCATATTTTAAAAGTCCAATGTTGTTAATTTCATCAGATTTTCTCATATAGTTTCTAGCACATTGTTTTTTAACCATCATTAGATTTAGGTGGGTAGAAGTAGTGAGAACTTAAGTTCTCTTACAGTTGTCCTATTTTTCTTAGAGAAATAACAAGCAAAGTCATTACCTGAAAGTTAGGTTGTTTTGAGGGGAAAGAATAAGGCTAGGAAAAGAGGAAAAGGAAGCAATAGGTTTACTGAGCCACACTAATGGACAATTTGACATTTAAGCATTTATGCAACAAATATTTATTGTGCTCCCTCTGGATGCTAAGTGCTCCTCTAGGCTCTTGTGATACAACAGCAAATAAAAGAGATTTCTGGTCTTAGGAAACTTAGGTTAGTAGTCATGAATTTCAAATGAGATGACTGTGATTTTCACCAGCCATGTTCTGTTGGGAGTTTCATTCACAAAGTAGAGGGAAGAGGAAGGTAATTAGAGTTGAGGTTTTGCAGATATTGACATGAGGTGAGAGAAAGGTAAGGAAATTGGGATTGGACAGAAAAAAAAAAAATATTTAAATCATGAACCATGGAGTTTTAGCTAGTAAGGAACAAAGTGAAGACATCAGATTTGTGAAGAGCAATAAAACTTGGCAGTATTAATGACAGGTAGATCTTGATGAAAGTCAAACAATTGCTTAAATCAGAACAGTAGAGGAACTAGGCTGGAATAAAGAGGTTATTTGGAGAATAGGATTCTTGAATGTGAACTTACTATAGTAGCAATAATTGGTCAAGATAATGTGAATGACAGTGATTCTTGATTATTTTGTAAACTGTACAAATGAAAGCAGATCACAAAACTCCAGTGTGAGTCCTGAGCTTCTGTATTTTATAGGTGCTCTCAGATGATTCCAATTCATAGCAAGAGCAGAAAACCTTTCCTGTAGGAATCAATGGCTGAAGTAGCACAGAAGCTGAAAACATTCCCGGAACTGAGAGACTAGAGAAAAAATCATTTACATATGTACCGGGACTTTTAAATCATCAAGATTCACAACGGGACTAGTGTTGAAGAGAGTGATGGTGATCTAGCTCCAAAGAAGGGTAAGTGATCCCAAAGTGGATAGTGAATTTATAGCTGATGGCATGCGATTCAGAGCTGGGTGGTTTTGTTCTGTTTTCAAGAGAGGAGATATGGAGAATGGCTTTGAGGCATCATGAGGATTGAAAAGGTCTCTTACCCAGAGGTGTGAGGGATGTGAGAGACAAAAAGCATTAACAAAAAACACTTGACATAAGGAGGCTGCAGGAGAAAACAAAAAACAAAAAACAAAAAATGATGTCTATGTTTAAGGACCCTGATCCTGAAATCATGACCTGAGTCAAAATCAAGAGTCAGACACATTTAACCAACTGAGCCACCCAGTCACTCCTGTTTTATTTTAAAATAATGCACATTCTCCCAAAAGGTCTGATGGTTACATTAAAGCTTAAAAACAATTAATTTAAATTTAAAGGTGATTACTATGGTCACTACCAACAAATTACATGGAGATTTAGGTAGCCATTGCCCTAAGATTATATTTTTAAACTTTTTCCCTGAACCATAACCTCTCAGTCAAGGTATCCAATGGTCTCTGTGCTTGTGTCTAGGCTTGATAGAGACTTTAGTCTCCCCATTGTCAACAAAGATATTCTTTCTCTCCTTTGTGAGGAGTACAGCCTTTGTTCTCAGCATTAAATAATAAATATAACATATTCAGCTCTCCCCTGTAATGCACATGACCCTGCATAGCCATGAGAAATGCTAGCTTTAGAGTCTCAAAGACCTGGGTTTAAATCCTACCTCTGTTACTCCTTAGAATATGACCATGAACAAAGACAATGATCTCTAGTTCCTTTGTTTATAAAAGTGGGTTACTATGGTCCTTACCAAATGTGAGGGTTATGTAAGGAGAGAAGCTATGTGGTATGTATTATCTATTCATTAAAACTGCTGGGGCGTCTGGGTGGCTCAGTGGGTTAAAGCCTCTGCCTTCGGCTAAGGTCATGATCCCAGGGTCCTGGGATGGAGCCTGGCATTGGGCTCTCTGCTCAGCGGGGAGCCTGCTTCTCCCTCTCTCTCTGCCTGCCTCTCTGCCTACTTGTGATCTCTGTCTGTCAAATAAATAAATAAAATCTTAAAAAAAACAAACTGCTACTTCTCTCATCTATCTCTGTCCACAACACTCTTGTAATGTAGATGTTACTATCATCACTTTATCAACAAAGAAACAGAGGAACACAACTAACGCATGGCAAGACCAGTCTGGATCACATGTATCTGGTTCCTCAAGCTGCAGCTGACTTCTTTTCAGTTGGCATGGGTGGCAGATCACCCTCTCTCTTAAGACTGACTCACAACAACAGAGAGGGAGACGGCTCATTAGCCTAGAACATCTTCAACAAGAATCCCTCTAAAGGGAAACTAGAATTAGCACAGGAAAGGAAGGTTTTGTCTTACTGTGTCTAGACTTGGCAACAACCCAATACCCCTTTGATCCTGGTTGCTCAGAAAACCGGAGGGGGCACAGGATCACATATTCAAGTTAATTCCCAGGATATTTGCATATATCTATTTATTTATATATTATTACATAGTTTCTGAAGGGGTTCTAAATTCTAAACTCTAACAATTATACTGATACAGTTACTAATAAAAATAAATAACATGATTGACCTGCTTAACTCAAGGTTCAGGGATTTAGCAATATGGAGACTTACAAAGCGGGATAGCTTTTATGTTCCATTTATGAAGAGCTGCTTCAGTAGCAGCTGTTCTTTAGAAATCTATCTGGGGGGCCCCTGGGTGGCTCAGTGGGTGAAAGCCTCTGCCTTTGGCTCTGGTCATGATCCCAGGGTCCTGGGATAGAGCCCAGCATCGGGCTCTCTGCTCATCAGGGAGCCTGCTTCCTCCTCTCTCTCTGCCTGCCTCCCTGCCTACTTGTGATCTCTGTCTGTCAAATAAATAAATAAAATCTTAAAAAAAAAAAAAAAGAAAAGAAAAGAAAAAAGAAATCTATCTGGGAGGACAGACCAAAAACATGGAACAATTTTCTTTGATGCTAAACCTAGTTATACCTTTAATATCTTCAGTAAAATTATTGTTAAGTAAAATGGATTAAGGCTAAACAGATCGCCTGTGTTATACTTCACCTTCCAAGCAACATTCAAACTCCTTCTTTTTCTTGGGTATGAAAATGCAGAACTTGCATACATTTATTTTTAAAACTAGTTTTAAAAGAATAAATAAAATTAAAAAGAAAACAATGGTCTCTGACAATAAATTTGACAGCTTCCCTAAAAGAGAAATATATTTTCTCCATATATGGTCCAGATATTGTAATAAGAAAGTGAGTATGATATAATTATTAGTTGTAGCACTGCCACTTGGGTCTCTCTTTGTTCTATACCTATCACTCTTATTAAAGAAAAAATTAAACAAAACCAAACAAACAAAAAATGCCAGGTTAGAGAATGCTACCTGCATGGTATTATAAAGAAAGCGGTCAATGAAAGCCACATCCAGAGCATTTCTAATTACCCAAACAAAGTAAGATAGAAGGCACGGCCTACAAGGAGGACACATTAAATGTAATCAAATTAGTCAGTAGGAGGGAATACCCTCCTGTCTTGGACATGGGACTGGGCATTGTATATCTTTTATACATATTAATCCAAGAGGAAGTTTCTGTTGTCCTTTTAACAAATAACGGAGATAATGAGATTCAGACAGGTGGAATGTATGGAGGACAAAGGATACACAATGGCAGAGAAAGCATCCTAACCAGTCTTTCCCAACTCCACTGATCAAATTCTTTCTTCGATACCAAGCTGCAAATTCTCTGAAAATGGTAACTGACAGTTTTCCTTAGCTGGAAGAACTCTTCATTCAAAAGCTGGAAAGCTTTTAGAGCAAAGGAGGATATATATTATATTTCCCATTGCAATGCATAAAGTATACATCACACCTTATGAAAAACGGGAAAAGAAACCACTCTGAATGCTGGCAGTTGTATGCCACTCTATCAAAAATAGATGTGAGGAAAACTTTTATCCTTGTTAATTTCACAGACATTTTATTTTATTTATTTATTTACTTTTGTTTTAGGGGTTTTTGACAAATATTTTAAGATACTTTCAAAATAAATTATATACTGGATTCATCACTTGCCAATACTTATCATGTGATATACTTGAAAATGTGATTACACTCCTTTAGCAAACAGGAAATGGAATATGATTTTTCATAGTTAAGGTTTGATTAAAACTTTACCTTTTTATCCTAAAGTATCTTGTCTTTAGGTATGCATGTGTATGCCTCTGCATAGGTCAGCCAAGGATTTCAGGGAAATGAGCAGAAGTGAAATAATATTTAGGAAGGACAATCAGGAATGTTCAACAAGGACTTGTTAGTACTTACAGAAAAGGAGATGGAAAGGGTTTGTGAATGCTTGTTTATAAAAACTGTCATTTTAACTCCATTAAGAGAGTCTCTTTTCCCCAAGCTGCTTTATGTCTTAAAATATAGCCTATATTAGATGAAAAAAATGGGGAAAGTTATCAGTATTATTCCAAAAATAAAAACATAGAAAGATGTGATCACTAAAATTTATGAAAGGAGATGAAACACATAAGTGCTCTCCAGTATAATGAAATTATTTTTGTTAGTGGTAGCAGTATCAATATTACTACTGTATTCCAGGCAGTATGGCATGAGGGGTGATGCCACCAATGTTTATTTTTAATTAAAAGACAGTAGAAAATTCTGCTCCACTTTATTGTGTCTCTTACATTTGTAAAAATCTCAAGTGTGGAACATGCTCTGTGGCACTTTATCCCTTGAATTGATCATGCTGTCTGGCAGCAGAAAATGTTTAATTATCCTCAAACTCGATCTCCCGTTTCTGCTAGACAGAACATTGTGCTCAGAGCTGGGTAAGAAGTCAGACATGGAAACAATCTATTTGCATTAGCTATTCTTAATCTAATGTGTAATTTAACTCTTGCAGCTTTTCTCTTACCGTACTATTGACTTTCTTAAGGGGCTGGCAAAGGCAGAGCCCAAGTTACTTTTCTCTACAGTCTCGACTTAACTATTTTCAAATGTAGCAGAGCAGAACCGGGTGAATTCACAGCTTCAGGATACCCAAATGCTTTATTTAACAAAAAACAGTATTTAGATATGTGACCTAGATATTTGAAGAGGTTAGATTAAAAAAAAACACACACACACACACACACACACCAGATTTTTAAAAATAGTATTTTTGAAAATTGGGGGCACAACTCAGCTTTAGGATCAATCAGAATCATTTTACTTCACTCATTACTTACACTAAGTAGATACAATTAAGTCTTAAGAATGTCCCAGCTGGGTGGCTCAGTGGGTTAAGCCACTGCCTTCGCCTCAGGTCATGATCTCAGAGTCCTAGGATGAGTTTTGCATTGGCTCTGCTCAGCAGGGAGCCTGCTTCCTCCTCTCTCTCTCTGCCTGCCTCTCTGCCTACTTGTGATCTCTGTCTGTCAAATAAATAAATAAAATCTTAAAAAAAATGTCTCAGATGTAAGGTAGACCATTTTAATTAACATATAAGAAAATTAATTGTTGGGGCACCTGAGTGGCTCAGTCAGTTAAGCGTCAGACTCCTGATTTCAGCTCAGGTCACAATCTCAAACTCTTGAAATTGAGCCTTTTGGGCTCCGTGCTTAGCGGGGAGTCTGCTTAAGACTCTCCCTCTATATGCCCCTCTCCCTGCTTGCAGGAGTGCTCTCACTGTCTAAAAAACATAAATATTTTTTAAAAAAGCTGTTAAGCCGAGTGTACAATGAGCTACCCATTTAAAAGACAGAAACATAACAAATTTATCTGCCTGCAGCTTGGGATCAGTGTTGTAACAGAAGAAAACACAGAAGATATATTCATTACTTAGCTGTCTTTCATTTCTGACTATTCTGTCCAAAGAATACTCGTGCAGTAAAGGAGATAACAAGTGGCATTTGGTGGGACTTGAGTGCTAAAGAATAGATGGTCTTCAGAAAGACATGTGGATTTAAGTACTTTGGCTTGGGGGGAAATTATATTCTCTCAGCATTAATCTGATGGAGAGGTAAGATGCCTGGACTGATGGCAGTGAACAAAGAGGACCACAGAGAATGAGAGCTAAAAAAGGGAGACTGGAAATGGAGACGATCCTGATTAAACCAAAGTATACCCTCCAAAATACAAAATTTGGGATTCCCATTATTTTCAAAGAGAATTCTGCAATGGATAATTTAAAATACTCCTCTCTTTTGAGAGGGTTGCAAATATGAAGGAAAGCCAACTTGGTTTTATCTGGAGGTGATCATAGGAAACTAACACTTAATTCCTTTGACTTCCCTCCTTGACAATATTTATTGGAAGCTTTGTACATGCAGACAGGAGTAAGGATTAAGGATTCTCAACAAAAGAAAAAAGTGATCCATGGGAAACACCACATTTGGGTTCAAGCAATCAACTGTAAGCATAAAGTTTTTCTCATCTTAGAGGTGGGAGAGAACTTTTTAAATGTAACAATTTATAGGGCCACTATTCTATTGAAAAAATTCAAAATCCTCTTCATTTTATAGATATTTGAGGTAGCTATTTAAAATTTAGCCTGAAGAACAGAAAGAAATCTTCAGAAGGACATGACAACTCTTCATACAGGTGGTGGTTGACTGTCATATGGAAAAGAGATGAAAAACAAGATCTAGGAACCAACAGGCAAAAGGGTTATTTGATTGATTTAGAATGAGAACAGTACCTAATCCTCTTTTACACAATCCATGCAGAAGCTAGGGACTACTTATGGATAATTTCTTGGTGAGAGTACAATGGCCAAGTTTAAATGACACGTCATGTTATTCTTAAACCTAGAATTACAATATTCTGTTAAAGTTTTGTTGTCCATTAATAGTCCCATGTTTAAAAAGTTCTTCGGAGTGAACACTGGCAATAAGTGGACTCTTTTAAAAGGCTTTCTATAGAAAATTAATTCAGATTTATATAATTTTGAAAAAGATATAATGAAGAGACCATATAATTGTCTATGATTTTCAAAATGGTTTATTCTTAGAAGATTGGTTGTTCATATTTCATTTAGGACAATGGGTTCAAACAATATGAAGAGTATTCTACGAGAACAGACAGACTAATAGACTCCTATTATTTTTAAGTGCTGGCGAGGCTCAGACAGAGGCTGTGAAGCTTTCATAATAGAAGATCTTCTACTGTAGTACAGTTTCACTTTTGGAGGTTTTTGAGATTTCATCCCATTATCCGTGTTTCAGATGGTATATACTATGAAATCGGCATAGGTTCATCCATTCCTACAACTGTACAGAATTCCCTCTTGTGTGTTATAATAGTTTTAGTCTCCTACTGCTGTTGAAATAGCTTCTCCATTGGTAAGTAATATTTTGCACAATTTAATTTTATGATGTTGATTAGTGCTTTATTGGTTCTTTTTGTTAAATAAATAGTTACTAACTTTTATCCTTTTGACATTAGTTATAAATGCTGGATTATTTCAAGAAATTAAATATCTACATATTCATTTTAAGTATTTCCTAATACAAATCCTATGCTACCTTCAAGTGCTATTATTAAATATTATGCATAGTGTTCTCAAGAATATAGAAGATAATCCATTCTTATTACCAAGTATAAAAATGTAACTAGGAACATTTCTCACTGATTAACACTATCTTTACTAAATCAAGCTGAAGTCATTTAGAACGATGATTTTTTTGAAAACCGTAAAATAGATTTTGCGATTTCTTATTCTATTAAATGCACTTTATTACAACATTCTTTCTGGTTTATTTTTATGAATTAGAAGCATATTTTAATCCAATTGGAAGTATTTAGATCAGTTCAGGAGTGATGTGGCAGCTTTATGATACAAACTTTTATTTTGTTACTTAAGTGTCTTTAACTACAAAAATGGCAAACCCAATCCAGGTGATTTTGTCCTCTTTAAGATGATTTCTTGACCTCTAACAATCCCTGCTTACATCCTATTGGCAATGATGCATCACAGTCTACTTCTAGCTGTTGGAAAAGGTGGGAGGTCAGGAAACTGATCCAGACACATTGCTGCCCCACACCATAAATGGATAAATGTTAATAGGAAAGAAGAAAATGAACATCATAAATGCAAATAATTGCCTGGCATAGAATTGAAGGGACTCAAAAATCTAAGGAAAACAAGAGTATGTGGGTTAGTATCTTGAGAGATAGGCTAGAAGAAAGGCACCCTTAGAGGAAAGCTATCTCATAGCTAATGCTTATAGCCATTGTGATTAAAGGCCCTCTAATTCATACCATGCTTGAACAGTACTTCAAATACTAATTGAACTATTACTATGATTCAAAAATTCTTCAGGGAAATTCCTTGAAGAAATGTCATTGTTTTAGGTACTGTTCAGCTTGTAAAGGAAATAAATACATGAAAAAAGAATAATGACATAATACCTTTGCCCTTAGCATGTTCACCCTGAAACAAGTGACAAAAGAACATACAGCATAGTGATATAAGTACAAATAGAAGTATCTATAATATTCTACTGGAATAAAAAATAAACAATTTGTTCTCACTGGAATGGGAAAAGCTCAAATAAATTAAGGTAATGATCAAAGAGTATAAGAATTTTTAAAAGGGTCAAGGTTTTGCAGAATGTGGTTGGAAGAAGCCATTCCTTTCTCTAACAGATGTATGTAGACATGGTTTTATAAACTTTTTAAAAGAAACTTCAAGAGGGTAATTTCAAAAATAGATTATATGTTCAGTGTTCACTGATCCATTAAATTGCATAGTCTCCCAGGTCCCATGACTTAGTTTGTCATAATTATAATTTGAAGATTTTTCTGAAAAGGCATATAATATTACCATAGTCCTAAAAATGACAACCCCACAGAGAAGATTATAGCAGAAGGCTAGCAGATGATTCAAAGGTTCTGAACTTGGTTAATAGAATAAGTCAACTTTCATACTGAAAAACATATAACACTAAATGATATCAAATGGGTGTATGAACTCTCTAGCTTCTTTTTCACCATTTAATAGTCTACCACTGCATGCCCTACATCCCAAATTGACATCCCTGAAATCAAATCCCATCATTAATTCATTTAACTATTAATACCAGAAAACAACAGGACAAAATTCTTCACAGCATCCTGCAACTGGATTCAACTTCATTGATTAGAGACTTTGTCAGTTTTATTACTGAAAGAGTTTTTAGGTATTGTCATCTGCATAGTAAGTTAAACAGAAATTAGTGACCTACAATTATCATTCTAAAACTATCCTTACATCTGAATATCCACTTCAAAGACAAAAAGAAGACAGGAAAATAAAAGAAAGGAAAATTTTTGAAAGGGATCAAAATATTAGCATAATTGTTTAATATTTTTCCCAGTGTATTAACCTAGGTAATATAAAAGTAAAACGTGTCATGATTTTTAACCAAATGTAATGGATTTTTAAAAAATAATACTCCTGGGGCACCTGGGTGGCTCAGTGGGTTAAGCCTCTGCCTTCGGCTTGGGTCATGATCTCGGGGTCCTGGGATTGAACCCCGCATCGGGCTCTCTGCTCAGCAGGGAGTCTGCTTCTCCCTCTCTCTCTGCCTGCCTCTCTGCCTACTTGTGATCTCTTCCTCTCTCTCTGTCAAATAAATAAACAAAATCTTTAAAAATAATAATAATACTCCTGGAGACCAACTATATAAGGAAGTAATAGCTATAGTGAACAAAAAATAAAGTTATATTGGTTAAGTTTATTTTACCACATCCTTTGAAAGACTTGAGAAAAATGAAGCTAACCACCAACACAGATGAACTATATATAGAACAAAAACATTTGGTTAAAGTAAGGAACTAAAATTTCTGAGAATGGTAAATATGTTTTCACTTTAATAATAATAACTTATTAATAAATTGATTATTCAGAGCTTTAATGTGATAATTTTTGTGACTGTGGGGCACATGAAAATAAAAATGGTGCAAATATTTTGCATTGAGGAGAAATCCTATTTCCATCTGCATTATACACTCCCATTTTCTTAGATACTTCTGAGAATAGTACAAGAATTAATAGGAACTAAACTTTTTTTTCAGATTTTACCTATTTATTTGACAGAGAGAAAGAGAGGGTGCACAAGCAGGGGTGTAGCAAAGGCAGAGGGAGAAGCAGGCTCTCTGCTGAGCAAGGAGCCTGATGCGGGACTCGATTCAGGACCCTAGATCATGACCTGAGCCGAAGACAGACACCCAACTAACTGAGCCACTCAGGCATCCCAGGGTATTTTTAAGCCCCCGTTTATTAAGAAATGGAGGAGAAACTTAACCAAAAAAGAAAATCCCACAAAGTTAAGTTTTTCAAATTTTATTTATTTATAATAAATGTTATAATGTAATACATATTATACTCTATCATAACTCAAATATTAAGCTAACTCTGAAATGCAGTTTTAAGTTAACTTGAATTATTGTTGAAAATGAGTAATTAACAGATGTTTGTGAAGATTTATTTTAATACTAACCTTCACCCATTTTATTTTTATTTGAGCACATCAGTTACCTTGGGAATATTTAGCAATTCTTATAGAGGCTCTGGGAAATCTAATAGGCTCCTTCTCTCTGCTGCTGACCTTGCTCACTTAACCTCAGCTCTATCTTCTTGAACTTGAAAAGCATTTTCAATTTTCCATTTTACATATAAGAAAAAATGACAGACATTTTAAAAGGCACCATTAAAAAAAAAAGATTTTATTTTTCAGAACGAGAGAGCAAGCACAAGCTGGGGGAGTGGCAAGCAGAGGGAGAAGCAGGTTCCCCACTGAGCAAGGAGCCAGATGCAGGACTTGATTCCAGGACTCTGGGATCATGACCTGAGCCGAAGGCAGATGCCTAACTGACTGAGCAACCTAGGTGTCCCTAAAAGGCACGATTTTAAAAAATTATTTTTGTACCAAAAGATATGGAACAGATTATCTTGCCTTTCATGGAGCCATGGGTAGCTTCATAAGTTATCCATAACTATGATTTAGAACAATGTATTTGCGTGAATCTTTCATTGGCTGTCTTAATGCTCTTTGAGTTTTCACTGTGACTATTATAATCATATTTTGATAATATAACTTTAAGTGACCCAAATAATAATTTTAAAAATATTTCTTAAGAAGGCTAAGTGACACCACAATATTAAGGTTTTTTAAAAATATTTTATTTATTTATTTGAGAGAGAGACAATGAGAGAGAGCATGAGCGAGGAGAAGGTCAGAGAGAGAAGCAGACTCCCCACGGAGCCGGGAGCCCAATGTGGGACTTGATCCCGGGACTCCAGGATCATGACCTGAGCTGAAGGCAGTCACTCAAACAACTGAGCCACCCCGGCGCCCACAACATTAAGTTTTGAATCATGCCTGCTAGGAAACAATCCTAGTGCCCCCAAATACAGATCTATCCTATTGAACAAGTGACTTGAGTTTTCTAAGTCTCAGTTTTTTATCTGTAAAGTGGGATGAAATTTATCTTGCAAGGTTTTTTGAAAGAGATAGATAATAAATGTAAATCATTATAATGCCTGACCCATTAAGTATTAAAATGGTATTCATCTTCTCTTCTGGCAGCCAATATCTAAGTACTTGTTTGTTATGCATCATTTTGAATTAGTAATGAGAAATTAAATAAAAGCATATATATTGATTTCCACAAATCAAGTATATATCATCTTTTTCAAAAAGGAAAAAGCTAGCATCTTGATAGGAATACTCTAATAAAAGTCAGAAAATCTGAGACTCAAATGATGCTTTGTTGACTGTATAAACACACCTAGTCTACTCCTGGGGTTCACTTTTAATTTTCTTAACTTGAAAGTTACCACAATTAATACAGCTCTCTAAAAAATATTTTGTTAAAAAATAAATCTGATGGAAAACAAAGTAGTAGAAAAACTAGGAATAAACTTGAAAGGAGACCAAAGACTGGGGGAAAAATTAATCATAATTACCTTCTGCTTGCTTTTTTCTAAACAAATCATTTAGATAAGTGTGTGGGTTTTCTGCTATTTTAGATATTTGAAATTTTATTCTCTTTTGACATAAAACTATGGAACACTCTGATAATCTATACCATGTTGGAAAGTATAAGAAAAAAGAGCTTAAACAGTATTTAGAAAGCAGTACCTATAAACCTTATTACAAGCATGGAATGTGCTTAAAAAGCTGGTATTACAAATGAAACTCCAAATTCATGTTAAAAAAAAAAGCTGGTATTAATTTATAACCTGTAATTGTCAAATTTATATAACTTAAATGTTAAAATTCCACATTTTAAATAGTCCTCTTAATTACAAACCCAGACTTCCTGTAGTCTACACAAACCAGATAAGCAGCTAGAATATTTAGGAGTTAGGGGATTAAATGATATACACATACATTTGTACACATATATTATTATGTGTATGTAATAGATATTCATATAAAATACGTATCAGTCATATTATCTAATAAAGCCATATTTTGTTAATACAGACATGGATTTATTATAAAAACTTAATCAGGGATGCCTGGGTGGCTCAGTTGGTTAAGCGGCTGCCTTCAGCTCAGGTCATGATCCCAGCGTCCTGGGATCGAGTCCCACATCAGGCTCCTTGCTCGGCAGGGAGCCTGCTTCTCCCTCTGCCTCTGCCTCTGCCTGCCTCTCTGTCTGCCTGTGCTTGCTCTCTCTCTCTCTATAACAAATAAATAAAAATTAAAAAAAATATTAAAAAAAACTTAATCAAATATATCACTAATAGTATAGCTGTTGCATTTTCCAATAATGATAAAGTTATTCCAAATTTTCATTTTCACAGAGTCCAGACTGAGCTGCCAGATGCTGAAACTCTCCTTCTGGGTTAAAGGTTTGTTTCACATCTAAACTTTTCCTGTTGATTACTAAATATTTGCTGAAAGTTGGTTGGACACATAACAGCTTAGGAGTTAGAACAGTTGGGTTTGGACAGCCTGTAACATCTAATCTGTTACATGTGGTGACTCATTAACGTGGCTTTATTAACTACAAACAAAATCTTTCTTGTTGACATCTTTAATTAGTAAAGGAACTAGTTTATAGTTGTCATGCTATAAGCTTATTCGGTCAGTGTTGAATTGCACCATTTTGTTATTCCTTTTCCAGAAAAGCTCTGGTGGAGGTCCTTTTGAGATGTTGGTATTCTAGCTTCACCAAGTCTCCCTCAAAAACATTTTTGCTTTGTTGTCTGAAGGCAAACACTGGGGCTCTTCTATATTCTTTTGCAGGGATTCTCAGAAACATAGTACAGGGGGCTCCTTCTGTTCTGCTCGTGGCAACACATGCAAAAACCTTGCATCCGAAGCTGTCACATTTCAAAGATGAATGAATGACAATTCTTGTCAGACATCATCATTTTGTGAAAGTCGTCTGATTAAACTAGTCTTCCACTTATACAGTGTGACGTATCAGGAGCTGCAGAATCTTCCAGTTCAGTCAACATGTTCTCTGGCACTTGAATGAAATATGGTGAGTAAGCTTTCTTCTGGGTTGCATCCTGATCATTCACATCTCCCTTTGAAATTGGAACTTATAGTTGTGCATGTTCAGAACTGTGCTGTGGTGAATCTTGTGCCTCTCTGCAATTCCAAGCTTGAAACACAGCAGCTACCTTCTGTGATCCTAGCAATCGGCAACCCATCTTCTCCTCCTGTGTTAGCCGTCGATTTCCATTATTATGAAGGCAGTCCTTATATTTCAGCTTTCACTCCAAATCCTGACTCAATGCTTCTCTTTCAATCCTTGTGTTTCATGGTTGGGAGTTCCTGATATGGCCCTAGAATTTGCAGTTTGAGGTGGCTTGGTATTTATAGGTTGACCACCTTAGGGTTGACAATAGGTGGAGGCCACAGTGGAGGGGATTTACTGTTGCTGTCATCAGACTGTGATGGCAATATGGAGGCCAGGAAGCTGGCTGAGGACTAGTATAGGTGGCTATAACCCTTTGGCTCTGGTTGGAAACAGAAAGGTCCTGAGAGAAACAGGAAAAGAAGAAGGAGACATGGTGATATGAGAATTCACTGTTGAAGAGGCAGAACATCTTTGTGTATGGGTTAGGCTAGAGAATGGAAGACTGGTCTGGCTAAAAGAGCTAGAGGTTTCAACAAAACATGTTTTTACATGCATTATCTTTCCTGCAAATTCTAATATTAATTAAACAAAATGAAGCAAAAAATATTTAAAAAAAAAAAGCATGATCTTTCAGATAAGACATCTACTCAAGTGCTTAACAGGACTTATTAGTAAAATGGAATTTAAAATAATAACTTGAGTATTAGAAGTATGCAATAAATCCCATAGATTCTTTGCTTTGCAAATGGGCTCTAATTTGAAGATGATACTAGTTTCCATTTCACTTGAGTCTATAAATATTGTGATGGATGTTTTAATTTATAGATGCCCAAGACTTCCTTGAAATACATTTATTTTCAAACCATTCCAATTATTTATTTTGTCCTATGCTGATAGGTAAAAACAAATCAGTATTACGAGGTAGAGATCAGTAGTCAGAAGAGGTTAAATTAAACCAAAAGTTTTCTGTGTATAAAAAGAGTTTTAACCAGTGTGTGTGTGTGTGTGTGTGTGTGTGTGTGTGTGTGTCTGTGTGTGTGTGTGTGTGAATGAGTAATGTAGGAGGGAAAAAATCATGAGTTTTGGAATCAGAAGACCTATTAGACCAAATTGGAATACCTAATTGGATCCTCTAGGCATGTTAAACTTTGTAGACATTGATTTTGTTTTTCAAATGTTAGAACACATACTACTAGTGTTATCATTCATATGTATGACTCTGGCCAACCATACCATGTTGGGACTCTGTAGTCCTTGTGGCATAAATGGTATTTAGAGTGCATGCCATAGACTTTTCACAGCCACCTGGCTTTGTCCTTATAAGTATCCTGCTAATAAACTCCACCACTACAATCTAGTCTCAAGACTTTTTTAGAAGAAATTTAATCTTTATTGAGTGTCCATTTACTACTAGAAATCATTCTAAGTGCATGTATGCATATTACTTAATTAATGTATATGTATAATACCACGGAGTATTTATTTTTAATTCCCATTTTTAAAAAGCAAGCAAGCTTAAGAGTAATGTACACACACTGGTACTTAGGAAAGTTACAGGACTTTATCTGATATTTATATCATCATCTTGAACTGAATTCCAGCTCTTCTCCAGATATAATATATAAAAGATATAATGTATCTTTTCATTTAACCATAACCAGAAAGACAGGTGTGATTCTTATGCATATTTCACAGATAAGGAAATTGGGCACTAAAAGGCTTAAGTAACTTACTACCAAAAATAATATTTCGATGGCAGAAAGGAGATTTAACCCTGGATCATTTGACACGAGAATTTTAGCTCCTAACAACTAGTCTCTTAGTATCTCTGAAGGTGGCAAGGGTTACAGTATAAGTGTGATCAGAGATATCCAACTAGAAGTCATCAAGATAAAGACAGGGGTCCTCTCCAATCATAAAACAAGTGAATACCTCAGATATCTTAAGGAACTTAGAATTTTGATTCCTATTGCATTGAAGTATAATAAAGTCATAACTATAATAATACTTACATTCTGTTGTTATGAAGATTCAGAATAAGCAAAGATATTTTCCTATTAGAATTTAGAAGAACAGGACCTTAGTTCTCATTTTCATTTAGGTACTGAAGGTTAAATTAAAAAAAAAAAAAAAAACAAAAAAAACTTAAACCAGCACATTGATGATCATGAGTCATTTCTTACATTCTACATTTCTTTGCCCTTTATTAATTTTTTACTTTGAGTGTAAATTTTATCATTCTTGTAAAAAATAAATTTTTATTTAATTTTTATTTTAATTCCAGTGAGTTAACATTCACTGTTCTGTTAGTTTCAGGCGTACACTACAGTGATTCAACACTTCCAAGCATTACCCACAGTGCTCATTGCAAAAAGTACGTTCCTTAACCTCCATCACCTATTTCACCTATCCCCAACAGCCCTCCTCTCTGGTAATCATCGCTTTGTTCTCTATAATTAAGAGTCAAAAATATTTTTATTAAATTTCACCATGGGCACTATTATGCACATACATATGGGTGACTACTGTTAATCAGGAATATATATTTTAGTGTGAAAAATATAATATACCTTATCTGAGTCCATATATATATTAAAATTTTAATACTATATTGCTACTCTACCTGACATTCAAATGAGTAATTTAAGTATCAATATATTTTTTTCATTTATCTATTTATATATCCATCTATTTATAAACACACATTTATACACACAGTCATATGTATATATATGTATATACATATATGTGTATATATGCAAATATACACATTTGCATATGTGTGTGTATAGACAGGGAGAGAGATGATAATTTCTATGATGATTTCATGATAAGATGATAACATGATAATTTAGCTCTAATAGTAATTATTACCTAGAGTAGTAGATTGTATAAATGCTACAAAGGAGACAATGTTATCCTTGTCTAGAAGGTATTATTATTTAGATAGAAAGACAAAAAAATCATTCCTGTCAACAGATACTGAAGACATATGAGATATAAACAATTTCTAAGTGAACTCAAGTGAAGGTAAACATTAAGTGTACTTAATTAGAAAAGACATTTTCAAGGCAATGAAAATGCCTTCCCTTCCCAAGGCAGGGAAGATCTAGGCTATAGAGAATATATCTAGAAGTATGAATTAAATTTGAGAATAATAATACAGATGTGAGAAACTACATGAAAACACAAAATAATCTGAGTTTTTTAAAAGATTCTCAGGGTTTCAACTCTTGGGAGTCAGAAAGGATACACTTAGAAATGTGTATGTTGAAGATTTGGATGTTAAAATAAATTAAATTGATGTCAGTGTGGAACTGCTGAACAGCAGTCTAAGGTGGTTGGAATGAATCTCACTTAAGAGTCACAGAAGATTATTTATGTGGAACCAGAGGTGACATTGGAAAAAGTATGGGAGGACTGAAAGGGCAATATATATATATACATCCTTCCTCTGAAGCCTCCTTTTGCTGGTAGGCTTCATTATCATGCACTTCATTATCAAGAGAACTATGTCACCAATAAAATATATTTCCCAATACAGTATAGTAGGTTGAAAAACTGGGCACAATCTTTCAGTCCTCCTTATGTTTACATCCTTTTTTTTTTTAAAGATTTTATTTATTTATTTGACAGGCAGAGATCACAAGTAGGCAGAGAGGCAGGCAGAGAGAGAGGGGAAAGCAGGCTCTTTGCTGAGCAGAGCCAATGTGGAGCTTGATCCCAGGACCTTGAGATCATGACCCGAGCTGAAGGCAGAGGCTTTAACCCACTTAGCCACCCAGGCGCCCCTGTTTACATCCTTTCAATGTAGCTCAGAATCTGTTTCCATTGAGGAGTGGAATTTCTTTCTCCATTTCTTGAACAGAGGTTGACCGCATGACTTGGTTGGCCAATATAATGGATATGTGCCAGCATGCCAATTCTAAGCTCAGGGGCTCAGGAATCCAGTCACTTGTACTCTCTTGGAATCCTGCCCGGTTGTCATGTAAACAAGTTTCAACTGGCCTGCTGAAACGTGAGAGAGACCATGGAGAGAAGAGACATTCTTCTAGCTGCAGTCATTCCACATTACCACTTCCAAGCTGACTTTACTGTTGAGGTCAGACATATAACTGAGCCAGTGAAATAAGAATTGCCCAAATAAGGCCAAGCCAACTGCCAAATCACAGAATCATGAGTTAAATAAATGATCATTATTTTAAACCTTTAATATTTGAAATGGTTTGTTATGCAGCAAAAGCCAACTGATACATGGTCAATATCCTCCCGGTGGGGGAAATTGGTTACGTTAGCTGATCATGCAGGGAATCTCTATGCATTCTGAACCTATAGGTTTCATTGACACTCTACCCAACTATAAGATAAACAACTTCTTCATCAGATTGTTTTTGACAAGTCAGAGGTGTCCATCTCACTTCTTTAAATTGTAACTTAAAATGAATATGCATTGTAATCTCACCCTCCAGCAAGTTCTGGCTTTCTGTTACTGCCGTATGAATGGCAGGTGGCTTTGCTGATTGTCCAGTCCACTTGTGGAATTATCACTACAAAACTGATTTCTGGTTTAAGTCATTTTACATGAGGATGCCACACAACTGTCTAAAATATCAAAGAGAAGAAAGGATTCGTACTGCACACAACATTTTGTGTGTTTTAGTTAGGCTTATGTAACTCCAAATTGAGAAGCTTTGTAGCATTTCACATAGTTGCCTTTCTGTGCAAGCTCTGTGTATATGTGTATGTGTACACATCAAAGAATGAATGGTAGTATAAAGCAGAGTGACTTTCTTACGCTCCAATGTTAATTAATACCAAATGTCCCTTTTACAATGTAGCTAATATACTTTAATTATTCTGTCTTGTGCTGTTGTGACAAAAGGGAACATGCAATTATTAAAGGGAAAAAAGTACACATTGTACCAATAATTGTCCACACTATGAAATACTATTGCTTTTCCCTTGTGAGTAACTTGAATTGTTGCCAAATAATCCTCTCTACACCGTTTAAGTAATGTAACTTATTCTTTTGCAATAATTTACCTTTTTATTGAGTTTAACTGAAACATGTTTATTTTCATTTGCCTTCCTTCTACAGTTTTAAACAATGCAAAGCCAATAGTAAAACAATATGTTTTTAATGTTTTCTACTGGCATAAATTTTAAATGTAATAAAATAAGTATTATTTTACTTAAGAAGGCTAATAGCAATCATAATTACTTTTAAATATTAACCTTTTCTTATTAAACATGGGGAAATCTATCCCCTGAGATTAATTTTCTTCTTCTATCAAATTAGGATAAGGATACCAACAAAGATGGTAGATGAAAAGTGGTTGAAAGATTAATAGATAACATATATAATGTGATATATAGGTAACATATATAACGTGATTAATAGATAACATAAATAACATGACCAGGTCACAAAATAATCTTTCTTACAGTGCTCAGTTATTAGGAAACAGAAATAGAGTCTACTAAAATAAATTCAGATTTTCAGATATTTGAATTGTTTCTGTGTCTCTAACCCTCTTAAATTATCTTTCTCTGGTTTCTAAATTATTTACTCTACCAAGAACACTTTCTTTCCTTCTAAATGAGATTGTATGATAAAGATCCGAGGACATCACTCAAATCAAATGCCGGTATGTCAGAAAAAGAAAGTCACTAAATACACATAAGGGTATCTAGAAGGACAGCTTCTACACAAAGAGACTTTGTGTTCTCTTCTCACAGGAGACTTTCCCCCAAAGCAATGATAAAAAAAAGGTAAGTGAAAGGAAGAAATGAAGCAGAGACCAATTTCAGCCCAGTTTTGGTGGTAGTTTTCTGCAGCTCTGTTCCCAGCCTATTATCCAGTATTCTGATAATAAGGCATCAGCTCTGGTAGAGGCTTTTTGATTCTGACATTAACTCCTGTGTTGGCTTCAGAGGAAGTGCCTACCCTAGTGAATCAGTTTGTCATTGCTGTGGGAATTGTTCTTGTAGCTTGAGTGTGAATGTGCTTTCAGTCTTCAGCATTTCCATCAGTTTTGTAGTCACTTAATTCCCTGTATTCAATTTCTTTCTTGTTAATATACTTAGAGAGTTTTCTATCTCTTAGATACAACCCTAGTTTATACAGCTTCAAAATATTTTTGATAAGGCAATGAATTTGTCCAGTATAGTAGGATTTCAGAAGAAAATGATTGAGAGATTAGATTCAGATTATAGGTATTCTTTAATGCCTTGGTAAGAAATTGAATTCACCCTAAAATACACCACAAGCCATGAGAGGGGTCTTTTAGCAGAGAAGTGGCATGATTAATATGTATTTTACAAAAACAATTCTGGAATCTGTGCATGAAGTAAATGGAAGCCCGCTAGGCAAACGGTTTGCTCTGATGGAAACAGTTTCTGATGGAAACAGTTGGAGCTAGCATTAATTACAGCATGGAATAATTGATAATTCTCTGAGATAATACTCCTTTCATAAACAACAGGCATAAAATGTTTTCAGTACTATTAGAAAAATAACCAAGAAGAACCGTTTTATTATTTTTTCATATTACAGCCAACAGCTTTCATTCTGTAACACCTTCACGGAACCATGGTAAACAGGTTTCCCAGCTAACCCAGGGGCATTGCAGGATGTAAATGAATAGATATGGGATGCATACATCAAGTATCCTTTCTCTGACTGAAAGTTCCTGGAAAACACATCAGTTCATAAAGCTCAAATACACCAATTATTTTCACTGAACTGATGGAGCATTGGCAGAATCAAAAACAATTTGAATGTTTCCCAGTAGCAAAACCAAGTGCCCAACCTTGTATACCTACTCAGTACACACAAATTCTCTTACTCTCCATTATATCTCCAACACTGAAAACACCCTGGTTTTCCAAGAAAAAGCTAGGCATGTTCTGAGGCTAGAAGATGCCCCTAGGTTTAGATACTTTGTCTATGAAACAGCCAGGCAACTGTATAACCACTGAAGAAACTACTCTAGTTGCCTGGTGCAATGTTGAGGAGATAAATATCCCATTGTGCTCCAGGAAAAATAAAGTACAAATTTAATTATGGGCCAGGGTGAGAGGAAAACTTTCTGAGGAATACAGTGCTCAAGATGAGTAGTGAAACAAAAATGGTAGAGTGGAATGCATGAAAATAGTATGAAGAAAGGTAATATCCAGTATGCGGAAAGAAGAATATAAGAATTTAAGTGAGGTTGAGTCTATATTGTGGAGAAGAGGAAATGGCCTGCTGAGAGATCAGTATTTAATTGATGGACTATAGAAAAACTTTAAAGGATTTTAGTGAAAAATTAGTAAATAACTTACAAAACACTCTGTTATCTACATGTTATTTCCAGATGGATTTCCTCAGAAAGGTAAGTTTAATTTTGCCTGAGTAGGGTTGGCATATAAAAGTTTTTAAAAAAAATTCTGACCAACATTTGTGAAGTTGGATATATCACAACTATCAAGCTCAGACTTCTGGCTTTTTAAGTTTTTAAAACAAAAGCTATGTAACCAGTATGAATTCTTACTCAGCAAATGTAGGATGTTTAGAGATGAAGTCTTACTTGATATCCTATTTTGAGGCAATGGAATTACTAGCCGTGGCC
>RCUC01144928.1:0-12247 GCA_003697995.1 Taxidea taxus jeffersonii
CCCCCCCCCATTCCATCTCCTCCTCCTTTGCCAGCCTGTTCAGCCATGCTGGCTTCATGCATTTTGTCCTGATGATTGGGTGACAGTTTTTGTCACTGGTGCTTTTGAAGGTGTTTTGGCAGTGTGCCCCATCACTGTGGACCTTCCCTGAAATTCTCTGGCCCTGGGCATATGCATCTCTATCTGCTGGCTGCTTGAAGCTCCTATGACTATGAGGGCCATCTTCAGCTTCTCTGTGCTGAGCTGAAATGGCTCTTCCAGGTGGTCTGAGACAAGACCTGAGGCGAGCCCATGCTGCATCTGCCTCTTGCTTGCGCCTTGATCTCATCCAGGAGAAAAGTCAGGACAAACTCTAGAAGGTTGGGTTCATCTGGAGCCCAGAGTATCTCATTCATCAGCCACCCAGCTGATCTCTGGGCCATTGGATTTCTTAGGAGAGTGTCCCTCTTCAGTTGGCTCTGATGCTGTGATTCTAGGAATCACGTATCTAGCTGTCTGGAATGGTATTGTTAAAGCCCCTCCTGCAGGCCTTGAAGAGAGGGCAAGCACCCTCAACCCTCCTCCTTGGTGGGTGCTGGTGGCAAGTCCCCATCCTCTGATCTTCCAGCACTTTCCACCCTTGGTGTGGGAACAAGGTTTGGAATTCATCATCTAGCTCCAAGAACTACCTCTTCACAGGTTCTCCAAAGGAAGATACTCTCTCTCCCAACTCCCTTCCATGTTAATCTTCCTATGCTCTCAGGCAAAGATTACACTTACTGTCCCATGTCACCAGATGAAGAGCAAGGAAACTAAACAGGTGTTTGGAGTAACTGGGAAAATACGAGAACAGAAATGACAGAATAAGAGAATCCAAGCAGGATGTGTTCTGGGCAGTGGTGTTTCAAGGAAGAGCATTGCAGGTGTCAGTGCAAAACCGAGTCAGTGCCCAGGAAATTTTAACTGTAGACACAGGTGGAAGGAGTAGGTTCATTCAAAGGACTAGGAGTTCACAACTGGCAGAACAAGAAAATGAATAAATAAAATATAAATAAACCTGGAGCAGAATACTTAGTTTGTGACCATCCCTCGATTATTTCTCAATGAAGTGGTCTGCTCTGCTTTCTGGTTTTATAAATGTTATCTGTTTCACAGGTAAAGAGACCAGTTTAGTTGTGAGCAGTGACCAAAGAGGAGAGTTACTCACTCAGTCAAGCAGGCACAGAGGCTCTGCTGTGCTAGATTCTGAGAAAAGGAAACAACAGCACTTGGTCTCTGTTCACAGGCAGATCATTTCTTAGTTGGGAGAGCCTAGCAGGGATGGCTAGACAGGAGCTCCTGGGCCTAAGCTGAGATGGATGATTGCACCACACCGGGGGGCTGCGCTGAAAGGTCACTCAGCCAGAGGGAGCTGCACCAACAGAGACTTCTCAGAAGGTCAACAGTGCCCATAGCAGAGACTGAGAGGTGGGCAGGGCACAGCTGCCACGGCCTCTGATATGGTGGCTTCAATCCTACAGATGCTCCTGTCTCTCCCACAGCACAAGGAACATGTAAGGATGATCTAGGGCAGGTGTCAGGAGACTGCAGTCTGGGGGCCCAAGCAAAATTATACCAAATCATTACCAACCTCATTCCCAATCCTTACAAGAACGCTGTGTCATAAACTCTGTAATGTTCACGATGCAGATGCAGAATCCAGACTCACAGTCTTGAGGTAGTCGAGGAAATTCTTCAGGTCTCACATTTATTGTCACCCTAGCCAATAAAACCTTTTTTAGATCCTCCCATAACACCCTCTATATTTCCCTTGCAGCTTTTCTGCAGTTACATTCTAACAATGTGGTGCCTAGGTTCCATGACGGCAGGACTCCTGCATGGTCGCCATCAGCTACAGTGTGTGGCAATGCCCAACATGTGACAGGAACCCAGTAAACAGCAGCTGAGTGACTGATAAACTCCAGCTGTGTCGTGAGGAACTAAGTCCCAGTTTGAAACCAGGCCAGACTGCAACTGGCCAGACTAGCTTACCTGGCAGATGGCTGCTGCTTCGCTAGCACTATTTCTCCCCCTCTTGTAGCCAGTACATCCCCTCATCACTGAGACCCTCTCAAGTTCTTCTGTCCTTTCCTTCACACTTCTTCCTCCACCCCCCCATCGTTCTTCCTTGCTTCTGTAGCCTTTTCTTCATACACTGCTTCATCTCCCCTTACGAATAACCCAAAGTCAGGTATAGGTCATGGGGAAAGAAAGGAAGAAAACAAGAAGGAAGGAAGGAAGGAAGAAAAGAAGGAAGGAAGGAAGGAAGGGGAAAAAGAGAGAGGAATGAAGGAAGGAGAGAAAGGGAGAGAAGAAGGGAGGGAGAGAGGAAGGAAGAGAGGAGAAAAAGAGGAAGGAAGGAAGGGAGAAAGGAAGGAGAGAGAGGAAGCAAGGAAGGGGGAGGGAGGGAAGGAAAGAAAGGAAGAAAAAGAGGGGGGGGAGACCATCAAAATAGAATAAAACAAAGAAACCAAACTGTTTAAAATAGACTACTGCTTAATTTTGAGAGATGTATTCCCAAAGATTCATATACTTCAAAACTCACATAATTCCACTTTAGTTTTTCCATAGACATAGATTTAAATTAAGGAGACGTGTTCCCAGAGAGTGTACACACACAAGCACTGTAAACTCAGGGTCTCATTATGATGGGATTCATATTTCAGCCATGTCTCCAACATTTTTCTATTATCCTTTCTAGTTATAAAGATTTTTTTTGATGCTTTAAAAGTGGACCTATTTTACTATTGCCTCCTATTTTCTAAGCATCAGTGCTAATATTTTGTGGAGAATTTCCTCTTCAATTACTTCTTCACAATGTCTTATTATATATCTGTTCTGAATTTTGATTTGGAGCTCTATCTTCCAGCACCAGCAGCAGCATGTAATAAATGCTTGCATAACATTGTTATAGGATGTTTAAAAAACGTGCGAACTTTCCTTACAGGGAAAGTCCTTGGAGAAGTACTGATGCTCATAAACAGCAGTGTGGTTCACATGATTGCGATGAGGAGAGTAGCTATTTCTGTTTACAAGATAACTTTTGCCATGAAATGAAAATAGCACAAATTTAGTCTACAATTTACTCTGCTAGCAAGCTTTTTTGGATGGGGCTAGGGGGTGATTAGAATTGTTCCCTTTTTTGTGTGCAGAAAATGAGACTTAATTTCATATGGTATTGTTTGAAACGCACACAAAATGTAACCATATATATTTGATGAAAATAACAGGGGCCGAGACTTTTAAAACCTTTTAGCCGAGGAAAAAACAATCACTGCTTTATTTCTCCTGGTGTTTCTCTAGCTGCATGCTGAACCTATGCACTGATTTGGTATTTTTTAAGTTGATGATGGAGAAACAGAGACGGCAGGAAATCAAGGAAATATGAGATGGTGCAACAATTTGCCATTTTGTAAATTTACTTTTTAAATATTCTCAAAGAACAAGTAAAAGAACCCAACCTCGCCAGTACTTTGATTGACTAAGCCATTAATAACAAAATGTATCACCAGTGGTTGAGTCCTGATTTAAGAGGTGGAAGATGGAGGTTTTCACTGGATTAGAAATTAGACTATATAACAACAAGAAAGAGGGAAGGTGGGGAAATATATATAGATATATATAGTCTTCTGGAATCAGGATGGTACTTAATAAGCCCATGATTCAAATCTCTCCTCATGAGATACAATAAATACTAAAAAAAAAAGTGAGTTAAAAAATTGAGGCCCATAAGAGAAATTATTTAATATTGTACAAATTCTCAGAAAATACCCACCCAGACCATTGAAGCAAGTGAGCGTCTGCTGAATGCTCACCCCAGAATCCCATGCTGCCACCCCCCTCCTCACCCTGAGCTGATTTTCACTGAAGGAAACTGCCTTGCTCAAGCTTATGCATCCTACCGAAGCCTACCTCATGCTTCATCTAGGCTCCCAAATATTCAGTTGGGGGGGCGGCTGAAGCTCTGTCGCAACTGCATTGCTGCTCAGCTCCTCCCAAAGCCCTGTCCTGCCTCCCTCACTCCCTTAGCACTGTTATTGCTGAGAGCACTCCCCAGCAAACCCCCTAAAAGCTCATCTCCAGCTCAGGGTCAATTTCCAAGGGACTCGCAACAGTAAAGTAAACACAAGAAGAAAAGTAATTTTTTTAGTACGCCTTCACATAGAAATCAGGAAACTATCATTTTCCTATTTCCCATTCAAAGATTGTAGAGACAAGATTTCAGACAGCAGAAGGCAGGGCAACAAGCAGCCACAAGAATAGAAACAGTGCCTCTAACCTCCAGTTTTCAAAAGAGGGGCTGAGCTGAGACTCTAGAATGTTAACAGGTGAGTTGATCTCAGCCATAGTTCTGGAAAATCCTCACTTTCTTAGACCAACTCTGTTCTTTTACCTTTTTTTTTTTTTTAAAGATTTTATTAATTTATTTGTCAGAGAGAGATGAACACAAGCAGGGGCAGAGGGAGAGGAAGAGGAGAAGCAGGCTTCCTGCTGAGCAGGGAGCTCGACCCAAGTCCCTGAGATCATGACCTGAGCCAAAGGCAGACGCTTAACAATTGAGCCACCCAGGGGCCCCAGACCAACTCTGTTCTGCCTGACGTGCTGTCAACCTGAGAAGCAGGCAGAAGTCTCCAGCGATTAACTCGACACAACATGTAAATATAAAAGAGAAACTTGGTCCAACAGGTCATCACATGGAAGGAAAAATAGAGCTCTCCACTGAGAATGGCCCAGTTTGAGTGAGGCTTTTCCCCTGACTCTTTAATAGGGAAGAGAAAACCCACATGTGATTCTTATTCCATGATGGTAGATTATCTTTCTTATGAAAGTACACTAGGTACTATGAAACCCTGTATCCACTCCAAAAGTTCATAAAAGTCCTGACAGTTATGCAGATTTCCTTCCTCTTTTGTAATCATCCTCTTTACCTCCCTACATGTCCTACTTCCAAACCCACTCTCCTCTGGTCACCATGCCTTTCTCACCCAGTCAGCATTCACAAACACTCCCTACATCTCACTTTGCTCTCCCTTCCTCCCCCTTCGCCACAACACAACTTCCTACCAGTTGACTATACTCTAGATGCTAATCAATCTGTAAAAGCCTTCCCAGAGGCTTCATTTCCCCTTCCCCATTTTCATTTGATTTGACTTCTCCCTCTGTAGTCCCCGCCACTGGGGAGCCTAACTTGGTGGAACCCATCGGGAGGCTGGACTGGACCAGAGCAGCTTGTACTTCTGTGTCTCTCAGTCTCTCTACATCACTGCCCCATTTGAGATTCGACCTGAAAAATTTCACAAATGCTAGAGCTGAGATTGCTTTTGGAAGTGACCACTGAAAGAATTAAACCAGCCTAGTTTAAGCACAAGACCTACCACTGTGAGCAAGTAAATTATCTGACTTATGCCTCCGTTTCCTCATCGTTCATATATGGATAATACCACCAAGCTCATAGTGTTGTGAGAATTCAAATTGAATGGGACTTGTGTATGTTCTGCAGCCTGGACAGTGCCTGACCCATACCAGCAGTCACCTGGCAAAGGAGAGCTAATATCTCTTCCTCTCATACTGATGATAAAGCCGGATGATTTCCCTTGAGTGTGGGCTGAGTCTAGTGACTCATTTCTAACAATAGAGTACAGAAAGAGAACATTGGAAAAAGCACATCGCAACTTTACAGTGCAAAAGACTGGTTCTGTCTTAGATCCTTGCAGAAAACTCACCTGGCTTTTAACTTTGGTTTTGCTCTTAGGTTTGTCCTAAATCCACTGCAGGTACATGAGTTTCAGCCTGATGACCCATCTCCCCTGACTTTGACCCAGCACAGGTGCCTAGGAATTGAACTTGGGACCAACATCTTTTGCTGTAGGAGCACAGTTGAGATTCCAGAATGGAGACAGATTATGGAATCTGCACCATGAAGAGGAAGGGTGGGATCCCCTAGGGAAAACACAATTAGGAACAGAAAACTAGAGGCTGGAGGCAGAACACTGGGGAATATAAAAAATTCTGGGGACCAAGGAGGGTGGTAAGAGATGTACAAGTAGAAGCAGAGTAGAGTGTCAGGGAAACCCAAAGCATAAGTTTTCAAGCCATTTGTGAGTCATGAAATCAATTTACTTAGTTGTAACTAGCACAGAAAAAGAGTGGAACTGGAAATATCAAGTTTCTTGAGCACTCAGTTGGGAAACTTTAGTTCACCTGTGTATCTGTATGTGTTTACTGGGCTGCTATGTAAAAAGTTCTTTCTCAAATTGAGTTGCAGTCAAAGAAATTGGAAAAGCACTGAGGTAGGAGTTCCAAGGGGGAGGAGCTGTCCACAGACTCAAATGCAGTAGACAGGTCTAGAAAGGCAAGAGCTGAATCAAAATATCCACAGGGTGTGAGCTCATGCTACAGCGGTAATGATTTCACAATATATAAACGTATCAAATCAACACTTTGTACACCTTAAACTTATGTTATGTCGATTATATCTCAATAAAGCTCAATAAAGCTGGGAGGAACATGTCCATCAGATATGGTAACCTGGAGGCCAAGTGACCTGGTCAGAGTAGTTTCCATGGTGCACTGGAGAAGGAGTGCCCACAGCACCGGGTGGAGATGTGTGTGGCAACTTAGATGGGGTGAGAACAAGAATAGGTCTCCTTGTCAAAAATCTTGGCAGAGAAAGGAAGAATCGGGCAGCTACAGAGGGGGGTGAAGATCAAGGTGTACTGCTTACTAAGGACAGAACTTAAACAAATCTATAGAAGTGGCTGAAGCCATGGGGCCAAGTGGATCATTGATGAAGGGAGATCTTGGAGAGAAAGGGTCAGGAGAATGGCTGCAAGAGCTAGTTGTGTTCGGGGGGAAGCAGACAGTCTAAAGTGGATGACATGTGGGTGCACATTAATGGGGAGTGGAAACTGTGGCAGTTCACATGTGAAAGCCTGAATGTCCTCCATAAAATAAAGCTGACATTCAGACAGTAGCTCAATGTGCTATTTCATGGGGCAGCCAGTGACTCAGTCATGATCAGATCAGGTCATGATCTCAGGGTCATGAGACCAAGCCTGGCATCAGGCTCCATGCTGTGCGTGAAGCCTGCTTGGGATTCTCCCTCTCCCCCTACCCCTACCCTCCAACCCACCCCCTGCCACTCTTTCTCTCTCATAAATAATCTTAAAAATATATATAAATGCACTATCTTAACAATTTTTATAATATTGTAGCTCTGCCTACAAGATACTAAGGACTTTCAACTATGGAAGCTACCAGTCACATAATCATGTTGCCCAGCTAAGCCTAGGACTGTAAGGGGCCCAGGATGGGTGCTGAGGATGGGCTCCAGCCCCTGAGCAGCTGAGAAGAGGTGTGCCCAGGCATGTGTTGCACAGCATCTCAATGTTGGCAGAGCAGGAGATGGGACACGTTATGCTGTTGGCGGCAGGGCCCAAGGTACAGGCTGTCTGAGTTCAGCTCAGGTGGGAAGTCAGGGGGTCCAAGCAGGTGCATGGGTGTGATAAACTGGTGGTGCATCTAGTGCTCCCTAGTGGCAAAAGGTACCAGGTGGTTCCCACTGACTAGAACCAGAAACTCCTGTAACATTTTTTGTACAGGGGCCAAATACTTAGTATTTTCGGCTTTGAGGGCCATTTGGTCTTTGCACATAAAGAAATGAGCATGGTGGTGTGCCAACAAAATTTTGTTTACAAAAACAGGCAGTGAGCCATGGCTTAAGGACCTCTGCACTTGAATATTTTAATAGGAATATTATCAAAACAGCCTGATATTGTTCCCAAACGAAATCATGGCTCAGAGAAGGCTATTGTTTAGATAGCGATCATACATTAAACGAGGCTTAAAAAATACACAACTTATTTGGAAATTATGTGCTAATGATTGGCACTACCACCCAGATCTTTAGGAAAATAGTTTTCTGGTATAGATAATTTTGCTTTAGCTAATGAAAATTGATGTCATATAAAGTTGAGGCATTGATTTGTATATTATTGCATGTTTCCACACCAGTTACCTATTTTGAGAATCATCCTTGAGATGACAGGGAGGAGGATAATGGATTTGGGGACAGTAATGAAAACCTGAAACAACTGAAATAAAGCAATTTGATTTCTATTTCCTAAGGACGCTACGATGACTGGAGCACTGCATGAAGAACACAACTGAGGTCTGGGATCCTGAAATTTTCAGAGATGTCGCGATTGGGAGATTTCTTCTGAGGACCAACGTGTATCAGCGGATTGTGGGTTGGGGATTTTTGGATCCATGTCAGGCACAGACACAAATGAGTAAGGCATGGTTCCTCCATCGGGCAAGTCAGGAAGTGTTAAATAATTTCTAACCTTGTCTAACCATCAGCATTTTCAGGCTTCCCCTGGGGCACTCACCCACAGGTAAGCATAGTTTCTACTTCTGTTCCCATTTCCTCTACTCCCAATAGCTTGTGTATGTTAACAAGAGGATCCCTGACATTCAGAACTTGGCTCGAGAAGCCAAAGAGCTCTTCTGCTTCCATAGGGAACATGGCGTACATATTTCTGGACAGCAGAAAGAGCTGGTAATTCTGGAAAGCCTGTGCTTTCTGTGCTATTTTCATCATCTGATTCTCTAAAATGTCTTGAAATAGTTGTTATTCCCATTGTAGAGAAAAATTGACTGAGACTTGGGGAAATGAAAAAAAAAACTTTTCACAAAAAGTAAGTGGCATAGTTAGATTTAAATCCAGCTCTGCTTAACTATAGGCTTTTGCTCCTTCCCATACCCTAGAGCAGTGGTTCTCTGTCTATAGTCCCTGAGCCAGCAACAGCAGCACCTGAGAGCTTATTCGAAAGGCAAATTCTCTCATCTGAACACAGACCTACCAAATCAGAGATGCAGGGGGTGAGACCGGCCATCCGCTTTAGCACGACCCCAAGGGGCTCTGACATATGCTGAAGTTTGAAACACTGCACACACAGCCTCCAAGAAAGAGGGGGATGGCAGTAGATTATAGGATGGTGAGCAAGACTAGGCTTGGGTACACTGAGCAGCCCTGAACAAAATACTAAGGTGCTAAGGGAGGAGGCCAGGCAGCCAGATCGCTGATTCTTCTGGCCACTTGATGTCCAGCTCTTTAAAGAGCAAAGCACTCCTACCACACACTTCTGTGAATAAAAGGAAAGAAACATACAAGAGCTTCACCTTATTTTGTTGATATCGTCTCTTCTAACAACCTATGTGCTACATAGCATCACTACACCAGAGATGGGTAATAAACTAGGCAAGGGACCCAGGGCCAAGTCCTGAGGGCACACCACCTCTGACTGCTGGTGGACAGCAGAAAGAGGGGCTGGGGAGGTAAGGGGAATGAAGACTGGCAGTCACTCATGTGGAGGGAGTCGACATGAAGCAGGTGTCATGGAACTAGTGATGTTTTTACACGACACACCTTCCAGGTGTCCAGGTGAGAACGCAAGGTGGACCGAGGACAAGCATCTGTCAGGACTGTGTGAAGTTCCGCCCCAGGTGCATCTGCCCTCCTGTGAGAAAGAGGCACAGCCAGAACAGAACTCCCAGAGCCATCTATGGCAATGCTTTTTGACCCTCAGAGGTTCCAAAATGATTAAAACCAAGAGCAATCCCAACCTAACAACCCAACCCATAGCCTCTTTCTCGAAACTTCCCAAACCAACTCCGAAACCCGCCCCACCCATTATGCCTCCAGGCCAATGGGCAGGACAAAAATTCAGGAAGAACACTCAATGCCCAGACAAGTAAGCGTGTTGTTTTGTTTTTCCAAGCAGTAGTGACGGAGGTTTAAACAAACAAGCACTCACATCTCCAGCCAAGGAAGGGTGGGAAGGGGCAGTCAGGTGTATGGACATGAAGAACACAGGACACTCGGGGTCCAGACAGGAACTGACCAGCCCCCTGGGAGACCCATGTCCTTGACGTGCTCAGCCAGTGCCTTCCTACAGGGTTCTTGGGCAACTTTGTACAAGCAGTGAGACCTCACTGATGGCTGACTCGGAAAAAGGACCTCAAGAGAAGCGTTTGCAGATTCTATTTGCATGGCATTGGGTATGGGTTGTCACTCCACTATGCCCCAGTGCTAGCAGGCTTTCCTGCATGGTGGAGATGGCAGGTCTTTCTACAACCAGGGTGGTAGAGCCTGTTTCAAATAAAATGAAACACTGCTGAGTCACCCAAGTTTTCCATTCTTCCTGTTTTCTGCCTCTTTGATTAGATGAGAGTTCCTAACTGGGAGCAATCGTTACGTGTCAAATCTTTCACAACAATGCTTTTTAAAAGAAGGATCTGAAGTAATAAATGAGTCACACCCCTCTTATTTCCCCCAAAGGGCATTAGGGTCAAGTTGCAGCAATATTGATTTCCAAGTGTTCATTATCTGTCTTTTCTCCAAGGGTAGGCTATTAAAGGTAGTGAGGATAAAAACCATTCCTAACTAATTAGCTCATTCTAGAGCTAACTGCCAATTTTTGGAACATGTTGAAGCTCTCTCAGAGAGCTGGTTACCAAACTGTCACTTCAGTCACTGTTAGAAAACATACCAATTTTTTTTTTTTCTGGCCTCCCACTAACCAAATAATTTATCTCCTGTCTCTTGAGATTTGCACACAGTTTGAGACGCTAGAACAAATATCCCCTGAACATTTTCATGGCACTTACCAAGGAACAACATAATATGGAGTGGGCCAGGGGACGGGGGGTCAGGGGGATAGATAAAGGCAGGGGGTCGGGGTAGTGGGAGGGTTAGAGGATGTAAAGTCACAGCTTTGGCTACCACAACTAGACACAAATGAAGGCCCCAGTCTACATAAATGGTGGCTAATTTCATTTGGTTCTGTGCCAGGCTTTGACGATAATCTAGGATTAAATAATCTCAAATTAAAACAGAACCATCACGACAATGATAAATACAACTCCAAATATAATTACAGGTTCACTGTAATTTTCACTGAGGGGGACAAAGCAAAATAAAGCAATAATCGAGACCACAGACTCCAGTCAACAGAGATGTGAATTTTAATTCCAACTCTGCCGTGTGCTATTTATCATGGAAAAGTTATTAAAACTATCTGAATATTAATTCTCCCCTTTGTGAAATGAGGACACCATGACTTACTTCAGGGGATTGTTGTGAAAAACTGTGTTCGGTTAGCTTGGTGTGTGGCACGCAGTGAGTGCTCAGGGAGCACAGCAACTGTCACTACCATGTCGCTCCCCCAAGGAGACGGCTCATTATTGGTTTTAGAAATTAGATGTTGATGCTTCAAAAGGTCATTGGAAGATCAGCCCAATCAAATTCGTACCTGAAACAAATAAGAAACCTGTCCTGTCAGACTGACTGCCCACTCAGTTTAAAATGAGTCCTTCTGGCGGACGGTGAGGCACAAACATTCTTCTCCAATCTCACACAACCTGCTGAACAAAAGTAACCTGATCAGGTTCTTCTGGTCGGTTTCCCTTTCCCGCCAGCTGTCAGCTTTTCAAAAGAAAAAGCTCCAGCAAGGTGGAGATGTCCTCTACACTCCCCAAATCATGCTGCATTTATTTATTGTATCTCGGGTTTTCTCCATGAATGACCTATTTCTTAAATCCACCTGCCCCTCTTGATACATAAAAGCCTCAGCGGTCTCCCTTTGAGAGAAAGGAGACAGAAAAGGAGGAAGTAATGAAAAGCAAAGTGAAATAAAGTAGACGTAAGATAGTAAATGAGCACAAGAGACCAGGACCTTAGAAACCCGAGGACATTGTGTGGAAATGGAGAGAGACCCTTTCCTCAGGCAGAGGTTGAATGCTTTCCTGTAGAAACTAGCTTCATCTCGAGGCTAGCTAGCTAGTAAGTCCAGTTACAGTGAGGGCTGCTGTGAGACCACGGCTAATCTCACCATTAAGTGAGCCGAAAGGACAATTTAAGATTTCCCTCCCCAATTATGTAACTCAGGGGTCTCTATGCAACACCATAGGTGAGAAAGTGTTCTTGGCCAGAGAACCAGCATGGTGTCCTCATTTCTGAGGAACACTGTGCTTCCTGACCACATACTCTGGCTCCATGGTAGGGACTGTGGAGCAGCTCAGACTGTGTTAGCACCTGCTAACAGCAGCAAGGCCTATAATACAAGCAGCCACAAACTTCCTGAGAGCTGATGTTTCATGTCTCCCACTTAATTCTCACTCTAAGGTCTTGCCGCCCCATTTTAGAGATGAAGAACCTGAGGCCCCC
>ML105300.1:0-18305 GCA_003697995.1 Taxidea taxus jeffersonii
AAAAAAAGAGGAAAAAAAGTATAAGGAATCTCTCTGCATCATTTCTTAGCAACTGCATATGAATCTATAATTATCTCAAAAATTTTAATTAAAAAATTCAGAAGATTTCAGATTTAATAGGAGGTAGTTTTAGAAACACATTATTGAACTTATTTTGCTTCTCCTTTTTATGCATCCATAAATTATGTGATAGAAATTTATCTTTAAATAAATCTAAAATAGCTCTTCTAAGAAGTAAAATTCTCAGGAGAGCACCATACTACAGTGTAATTACCCTGATCTTTTTTTAGGAGCACATAAAATAATTGAGCATCTCACATTTAGTGGAAACTTAGGATTTGATGATTTATGGTATGTCTGGAATGAGGTTTACTTATGGGTCCATTTTGGCTCATGTCGCTAACTTTGGCACTACCGTCAACATGTCTGTAATAAATATTAACAGTAACTAGTGGTGTAATGGGATAGATGTAATCAGGAAGCATACAGTAATTATCCACATTTCTGTTTACTATATGCATAAAGACATAACTTCAGGAACAATGGGAAAGTGATGTATGCAACTTTCATAAGAAATGAAATTTAAATGATTAAATACTACCATTTAACTGTGTACACCAGTACTTAAGTATTTCCACTCATTAAATAAAACACACACAACTCAAAACGCTAAATAATTCTTCACTTGTGACTAAATTCTCTGAAGAATAAAATGCTTGTGAAAACTCAAAATTGTTCAGTATATTATGGATGACCTTATTTATTTAGCAATTACCACTGACATCAAAATGATCATGGGTAATAAGCATTTACAGAATACCACTTAGGTCCAATACTGATGTATTAAATGAAAATACAGGAAAAAAAAGTCAATGAAACTGGTATTTATGACACCAGGTTAAAGGCAGATTTAAAACTTTTTATCAAAGTTTTAACACTGGAACAAAGTTAACTGTACCTAATGAGACATGAAGCTGTTCTTGATAATAGTACAAATCTTTTCCTCCTATGGGTATTACTATTTTTAAGTTATCTCCTCTATATGAAACAACTGAAAGGAAAATTTAAGTATGTTACAACTCATGGATTACTTTTGTACATGCATCATTCTATATACAAATGTATTAGTAACTAATATATTAAGGCCCTAAATCAAGTCGTAGAGAAACTTCACTTTAATGTGTGTTACAAAGATGAAGTCAGCCTACAAACACAGAATAGGTTAATGGGAATAAGTATATTTTTTCAACTTTCTTTTAATTGGAATAGGATTTGAGGATAGAGTCACTGAAAGCACCAGGGTTCAACAAAGTTATATTTTATCAAAGGAAAAAGATTCTTAAAAGAATGCAATGATGGCCTATCACCTTACTCTTATAGCATAAGTCTTTGTATTAGGCAAAGTGATACTATAATGATACTGTAATGCTTTATACAAAAATTTTAAGATAGATCAATGACCACCAACTATCAAACAAAAGGCAGTGATCAAAATATTTAACTGTCCTTTTGTCAAGCTTTTACAAACACATTTAGTCTTCACTGTCTGAGCAAATCAGTTTTAGCTTCTTCATAGTCCTCCATCTGTCTTTCAACATGACGCCTGTTCGGTTGTTGAATTTATAATGTAATAATATTTTTGACCAGTTTCCCTCTCCGTATTTCCTCACACCGGATCTCAGATTCTTGTCTTCTTCCCAAAGCCATGCCTTTTGACAAAATGCAGAACAGTTATTCACAGAAACAATTCTTTTAAAAAACATACTTACTATAAATCCAACTTAAAAAAAAAAATTTTATTTATTTATTTGACTGAGAGAGAGTGAGCATAAGTAGGGCAAGTGGCAGGCAGAGGGAGAAGCAGATTCCTGCTGAAGAGGGTGCCCAATCCTGGGCTCGATCCTAGGACCCCGCGATCATGACCCAAACCAAAGGCAGACACCTAATTGACTGAGCCACTCAGGTGCTCCAATCCAACTGTTTGTCTTAAGGATGAAAGAATTTGCATATGTATTTCTTAGATTTCTGCAAGACCTTATAAGATTTCTCAGGGTCCTTACTATTACTGTTCATTTCACATAAGCACAGCATAGCTCAGCTGCCCCAGATCAGACAGCTACAGAATGACAGAGCTAATCCAACCCAATTCATCAGACTTTAAGCCTACATTGTTTCTTGCGATGCTTTCCTACAATTGTTATCAAACTGCTATTCTCCCCTTGCCCTTTTAAAAAAAAGATTTATTGATTCTGGAAAGAAAGAGAAAGAGAGAGACGCCTGGGTGGCTCAGTTGGTTAAGCGGCTGCCTTTGGCTCAGGTCATGATCCCTGCGTCCTGGGATCGAGTCCCACATCAGGCTCCTTGCTTAGCAGGGAGCCTGCTTCTCCCTTTGCCTCTGCCTACCACTCTGCCTTTGCCTACCACTCTGCCTGAGCTCATGCTCTCGTGCTCGCTAATAAAAAAAAAAAAAATTTAAAAAAAAAAGAAAGAGAGAGAGAGAGGGACAGAGAGTACATGCTCACAAGGAGAGGCAGTGGGAGAGAAGCAGACTCCCTGCCAAGCAGGGAGCCCAACCCAGGGCTCAGCTGGATCCCACAACCCTGAGTTCATGACCTGACCCAAAACCAAGAGTCAGATGCTCAAATGAGTGAGCCACCCAGGCATCCCCAGAGTAGTACTGCTTAATATTAGTACTTCCCATGTAACTCTAAATAGAACTTATGAATATTTAATACTTAATATTTAATTTTAATATTTTAATATTTAATATTTTACTAATGAACTCAGTGAAAGCCCAGGTCTATATTAGGCAAAGTATACACAGCCATAAACCTCAAATCTTCCCTAAAACAAATTCTTAAAAACGCAACTAAAAAAGATTAATTCAAAACATACTACTTATTTTGGAAAAAATGGCTAAAAACTTTTTAAAAATCAAATTAGTACCATACATAGGAAAAAAATTGATAGTTGGCCTTTGCTACAAGTGACCAACTAGCCTACCCCTTTTGCTGACATGCTTAAGGAGTAAATGACTATCTGAGTGATTATGTACTGTGTCAAGACTAGGATTAATTTCCCCAGCTGAATTTCCTGTTTTCTTTAAAAATCCATTCACCAAGTCATAAAAGATAGTGTAAGGATTTCGCTTACATGAGGTATCTAGAATAGTCAAACTCATAGAAACAAAGTAAAATAGTGGATGCCAGGGGATGGGAAGAAGGGAGAATGGGAAATTGTTTAATGGGTACAGAGTTTTAGTTTCACAATATGAAAAAGTCATAGAAATTGGTTGCATAAACAATGTGAATGCACTTAATACCACTGAACCATACACTTAAGAAGGATTAAGAAAAATTTTGTTATTATGTTTTACTACAAAGCTATAAAAAAGTTAAAAAAGGAGCAAAGAACTTGATGGACATTTCTCCAAAGATATACAAATGGCCAATAAGTACATGAAAAGATGCTTAACATCTAACCATTAGGAAAATGCAAATCAAAAACACTACCTCACACCGATTTTCACATCTATCATCAAAAGAACCAAAAAAAACCAAAAGAACAAATACCACAGGAAATACTAAGTATTGGTGAGGCTGTGGGGAAATTGTAACTCTTACGCACTGTGGGAAGGAATGAAAAACTGTGTGACCACTGTGGAAAGCAGAATGGTAGTTCCTCAAAAAAAATTAAAATTATCATGTGATCTGGTAATTCTACTTGTGGTATATTCCAGAAGAACTGAAAACAGAGACTTGAAGAGAAATCTGTACACACATGTTGGTAACAGCATTAGTAGGCAAAAGGTATCTGCTGATGGATGGATGGATAAACAAAATGTGGTATATAAATATAGTGATATCATTTATCCTTAAAAAGTAAGGTAATACTGACACATACTATAACATGGATGAAACTTGAGGATATTACGCTAAGTGAAGTAAGTCAAACGCAAAAGGACATTATTGTAGGATTCCACTTGTATGAGAGGTACATAAAACAGTCAAACTTGGACAGAAAGTAGAATGGTGGTTGCCAGAGGCATGGGTAAGGGGCAAATAGGGAGTCAGGGTTTAAAGGGTATAGCTTTGTTTTGCTTTGTTTTTAAATATTTTATTTATTTATTTATTTGACAGAGAGATACAGTGAGAGAAGGAACACAAGCAGTGGGAGAGGGACGCCAAGCAGGGAACCCGATGGGGAACTTGATCCCAGGACCCTGGGATCATGACCTGAGCCGAAGGCAGATGCTTAATGACTGAGCCACCCAGGTGCCCCTAATGGATATAGTTTTTGTTTTGCAAGTTGAAGAGTTCTATGGATGGACAGTGGTAATGGTAGCACAACAATATGTGTTTAATGCCACTGAACTATATACACTTTAATATAGTTAAGGGTAAATTTTGTTATGTATATTTTACTACAATTAAAAAATTCTAACTCAGTTGTCTAATGTACTTTTTAATTATTTTTTAGTTTTTAAATTTTTTATAAACATATAATGTAACCCCACCACCCTCTTCTGACACCCCTCCTCCTGCCCCCCTCAGTTTGTTTATGACATTAAGAGTCTCTTTTGGTTTGTCTCCCTCCCGATCCCATCTTGTTTCATTTATTCTTTTCCTACCCCCCTAACCACCCCCCACCGGTGCATCTCCACTTCATCATATGTCTGATTCACTATAAAAAGAACTCAAGGTGGCTTTAGGAGACAAACCTGAGATGAAAACTCTTGTGTATGGCTCAATGCCATAAAACTGGCACTGACCATAATTAAACCCTTTGTAGAAGTTTGTCTGAGGTGCCATGTCTTGGCAACCAGGCTGTCTTGAGTGCACGGTGCGCATGGCTAATTGATCTCTAGACAAAGACAAAGAGAACATCCTTCAGTGGCAGTCTGCAGTGACCAACCCAGCCACTTCTCTCATCAGTCACCACTCCTACAAATTTCAATTCACTGCTTGTCACTGATGCAAAACCAAGAAATGTAAATTTTCCGTGTGTGGGTAAGGAGTTTAAAAAAGAGAGAGAACGACTTACCAATTAAAAGTACTTCAGCAGTGGGTTATTAATCTTTGGGGTCACATAAATCTTTGAGAATGTAGTTAAAGCTATGGATCCATTTCACAGACAAGTGAAGACATATACAATTTCATATAACATTTCAGAGGCCACTTAGACTAACCTTAAAATATCACTTTTACGGTCCCCAAGTTAAGAATTTGTTGTGTAAGAAGCTACTACAGTTTTGTTCAATTTTAAAAAGTAGTCCTTGGTTTATGCAAATTTCATATATATGACAATTTTTCTTGTTCAAATATGAATGAATTACTTTTAATAGAGTGCACAGATGACATCTGACACAATACAAAAGCTCATGAAGTAGGAACTGCTTGCTATGTTCACTTCAGACACAAAAGATATTCCTAGTAGCCTGGAATTTGACCCTAGCCGGTGTCTCAACATGAACTATTTACAAATAGCTTTTCAAAGGGGTAAAAGAAAATCTCATCTTAAATAAAGGAGAATAAGAAAAAAGTACCAGATCACCTTCAACTTCTAGCTGTGATAAAAAGGACTAGATTTATTCACTTGCTATAAAAAACTAGAAAACCAGATAACATACAGGAAACAATGGTTTGAGGCACTGGACAGATGGCATAGGACTATAAACACTGAGTGAAGAAATGAAGTGAGTCCTAAAATTGACCCATCTTAACTTTCTGAATAGAAAAATTACCTATCAAACGGTTTCTTCCTACACAGAAGGATCATATGTAAATTGGATCCCCATTAGGAAGGTATGAATATAAAAGCTTATAATGTGGGTTTAAGTCCCACTTTACATTGATAAATAGACCTTACGATGACAGTATCACAGTAATTCTAAATAAACGTCATTATCAATATCCAACTTAAGGCTGTTTTAAAAATACAGGTGAAGGGCGCCTGGGTGGCTCAGTGGGTTAAAGCCTCTGCCTTTGGCTCAGGTCATGATCTCAGGGTCCTGGGATGGAGCCCCACATCGGGCTCTCTGCTCAGCAGGGAGCCTGCTTCCTCCTCTCTCTCTCTCTCTGCCTGCCTCTCTGCCTACTTGTGAACTTGTGATCTGTCAAATAAATAAATAAAATCTTTAAAAATAAATAAATAAATAAATAAATAAAAATGCAGGTGAAGTATTTTTTTGGAACTTAGGATTGGCCAATTACTCTAACATGGCAAAATCAAAGATGGTGAAGTGGAAACATTTTACATTCAGGATCTTCCACAGTTGAGCAGAAATAATTTGAAATAATCACAATTAATGTCCATTCTTATTTAAATATAATAAATACCTGTTTTTTCCTAGATTGTGGTTTTTTAGAAGTTCCTGGCTGACTATTCAAAACACGTCTTCTCTTATTTTCAGCAGCTTGTCTCCTGAGTCTTTTCATTCTTTCACCTAGAAGTAGGAAAAATCATCAAAAATTGCTTCACATTAAAATAAAAAGGGGGATATTTTTAAAGGTTACCATGAAATTCTATCTAGTATTTAGCTATTTTAAATAAAAAGAACTCTATCTGCTTAATTTATTCCCCTTTGAATCTGGAAGCAGCAGAGTACAATGCAAAGATCAGTTTCTGAAAACAGCAGATATTGAATGCTGATTCTTTTATGTTTAAACAGGTTATCTCAATCTCCCAGAACCTCTCCTTTTTCATCATCTGTTAAAAAACTGAATATTTTATCTTGTAGGATTGTTGAAATTTTCTTAATATTTAAGGAATATTTAACCTAGTGTAAGAACGACAGCCCTTCCTTCATCTCTTCCTTATTAGTCATAGCCAGTTTAGTAAGACAAGATGTATATGTAACTGAAAAGAGAACTGTTAACTGAAAAAAAATTGTTTATATACAAAATCTTAAAGAATCTACAAAAAGAATTAAAGAGTTTAGATGGCTGGATAGAAGATCAATAAACAAAGCTTAATAGTATTTGTTCATTAGCAATAGTTAAAATATTTGAAACAATCAAAAAGATAATATTTATAACACTAATGAAATATATAATATTCTTAGGGATAAATCTAGCAGTGGTCAAGATCTCTATGTAGTAAACTATAAACCTCTACCATATATGTATGTGTATGTATATATATATATATACACTACACATTATAAGAAAATATATGACAATCTAAATAGAGTAATATACTTCTGTTCGTGCATAGGAAGAAAACATACTGTGTCTGTTCTTTCCAAAAGTACTTATTGTTAAAATGCACTTTCAAATGAAAATTTCAACAGGGCTTTTTGTAGGACTTAACATTATTCTAAAATTATATGTGTTATGAGTAGTTCACCACCAGCCCTGAGCATCCCTGCAGTTTTTGCTGTATGTACAAGGTTTATTTGTTTCCTGATACACAGTTTTGTAGTCAAAGAGGCACCCAAGTAGGTCAAAGGTACCACAGCCCGACCACCATGTAACTACCCTCTCTTGGGGAGGGGACTGGCTGTTTTGCTATTCCATTTTGCTGCTTACTCAAAAAGAGGTAGGCTCTTGGCACCAAGTTTCTCAGTTACAGTACAACCTATCTGCCTGTACAGCATCTATCCGGGGCCAATGCACCACTTATGGGACTTGGAATAGAGAAATCTGCACAATTATGCTGACACCATGCCACTTGTTGTGCTGTAATGAACTGTTTTGCTCTGACTCATTAAGTAGTACTAGGTACTTTTGGCACCTATGGAGTGATAGGTTTTCCCTGACAACATGGAAGGTCAAAACACCAAGAACTGTCACGATATTCCTGAAGAACAGTAAAATGAAGGGAATTTCCCTATCATATATTGAGTTATTATGAAACTACAGTAATTTAGACAATTTGGCATTGTTGCAGGAACAGACCATATGTGCTGGTCAGGCTCCAGTCAGGAAAATGGAAACCACACTAGTTATGAACAGAGATTTTCATACTGCAAATTGTTTAAACAAGTGCTAGAAGACTAAAAAAGCAGAAAAGGAAATTAACAAATTAGCACAGATTAATAATTAACAACAAAATTCATAACTACAGGCTTTAATAGTCTCTCAGTAATTGCTAGAACAAATAGGCAAAAATAGGCAAGCATACACAAAATCTGAACAGCACTATGAATTGACTTGACCTGACATTTTACAACAGAATTCACATTGAAGTGCATATCAACATTCCTATCATGTACTAGAAAACAAATCTTAAAGTAAAAAAAGAATCCTACAAAGTATAGTCTAAATCCTAAAAAAAGAAATCCTACAAAGTACATTCTCAGTCCCAAATAGAATTAAATTGGAAAGCACTAACAGAAAGATATCTGGAATACCCTTAATTATTTGGAAATTAAACTGAAGACAGCTTCTAAATAGCCCAGAAGTCAAAGAAAAAGTCTTAAGGGAAATGAAAAAATATTTTGGACTAAATGAAAAAACAACATCTCAAAATCTGTGGGATGAAGCTAAGGCAGTAATTAAAGGGGAGTTTATAGCATTAAATGCACATATTAAAAAAGATGTGGGAATCTATGAACAGGCAACTCATATACAAAGGGGGATGAAAGGCTGACATTAGACTTGCCCATAGTAGCACTTCTAAACTCAAAAAATGGACTGGTATCTGCAAAGTTTTAAGAAAAGTATCTCTGAAGAATATTACGTTTAGCTAAATTTCCCTTTAAGCAAAAAACAGTACACACTCAAGGTATAGTATAGTCCCTATGTCAATGGTTTTTTTATTGTAATAATGTTGTATGGAGACAGATGGTATCTACTGTTGGGGTAAGCATAGCATAATACTATGAGCTGTCCAATACATAGCTGTCCAATACATGTCCATAATACATAGAGCTGTCCAATTACTATGCTAAACACACAAAACTAACACAACACTGTGTGTCAACTCTACTTCAATTAAAAAACAAAGAAAAGAAAAAAGGAAGAAAAGAACATCTTCCACTTCAGTGATGACAGGATAATCTGTCAGGGGTTGCCACTTGAAGAGTCTTCCCGGAAGGGAAGCCATCACAGAGGAACCAGGTCTGACGAAAATGCTTGAGCAGCTGGATCCAGCCAGCCACACTTGTAGCTAGCTAATGTACCTCTGAAATTATGAGTACGAGGCAGTAAATTCCCTTTCTCACCCCAAAAAGAAAAAAGAAGAGCAGAGCTTCTCAGTGATGTAAATATTAGAAATATAGTACCTATAATCCCATCTTTTTTAAAAAATGCAGCAGAACAAGAAGAATGAGGACATGATGGTCAAAGGGTTGGTAATCGGCAATAAATCAGTTTAAATAGATTAAACTACTTTGGAAATTATGGCTACAGAAGAGAATTCTACAAACCTTTATCATACAATTTAAAAATTAATTCAATTACTAATTTCAAATAATTGAAAAACTGGGAATTAGTGGGAGAAATTTTTGTTGTTCTTGTTGGCTAATACCATCCTTTTTAGATAAAGTCAGTCAACAGTCTAAAACTTAAATTTAAGATTACAGAGGCAACCTGATTCAGCCTCTTGAAGCATTTCATATTCTATATCCTTCATTTTGGAGGAATCATACAGATTACTGATATACTTCTTATGAAACAGCATTTACATGAAATTCAAAATGTAAATGTTTTAAAATAACATGTCATCTAATCACATTTTTCTAAATTTTTGACTATTTTTCCACTGACGTAGTCTAGCCCAGCAATTAAAAGCATGGGCTCTGCAGTCAGTGTCTAATTTTGCCTGGCCAGTTCAGCTGGCAGAGCATGAACCTCTCAATCTTGGGGTTGTGACTTCAAGCCCCATGTTGGGTATAGAGCTTACTTAAAAAAGGTCAATGTTTTTTTCTTTTTTAGATTTTATTTATTTATTTGAGAGTGAAAGAGAGAGTGCACAAGCAGGGGGAGTAGCAGACAAGGAGAAGCAGGCTCCCACTGAGCAGGGAGCCCCAACATGCAGCTTGATTCCAGGATCTTGAGATCATGACCTAAGCTGAAGGCAGATGCTTAACCGACTGAGCCACCCAGGCACCCCAAGAAGGTTAATTGCAAATTCTAGTTCTGTTCACTATTTCTGTGACCAAGTATATTTGATTTAATTTCTTTTTGTAGTGGTCTCCCCCGTAAAGTGGGGATGATTAAAAAAAAAGGGTACTTGTAAGGTTGTTGAAGATTAAATGAGGTTACATATCATTTCACTGAATGCTGGTAAGTTTTTTCTGCACAGAAAGATTTAGTTGATTTTCTTTCTTTCAAGTCTTCTGAGTCACCTGATTTTTTAGAAGTACATGGCAATTTTATAAATCTGAAAAAATTCAGCATAAACAAAACTAATATCCTCTATGAAGAGAGGATACTGCATACCTTTTAAGCAAACTGGAAGTAAAAAAAAAATGTGTACGCATATATTACTAACATCTAACAAAGAGTCAAAAAATGTACTAAAACTCAAGATCTTCTAGGCTCAATATCCATAGTCACTGTCAAACCAGTCTGTAATGAGGTTACAGTTCTCAGAGTTTAACTACTAATCAACTACTTAGAATCTAAAAAAATATGCTTCCACTTCTTTGAATTCTGTATTATGAAATTAAAAGTCCAGATTCCCCAAATTATTTTAGCTTAGAATTATGATTTCTAGCCATTCTGCAGCAGTAGATGCACAACAATTTTGGAATAACAACATGAAGCAGTTATTTGAGCTTAACTTTGCCATTTTTAAAATGAAGAAGACAGTATCTATGGATGTAAATGTTTTAGAGCTTTAATTTACAAATACTAGTTAATACTGGCCCTTTCACCAGCCATCAATTATGAATATATTCAATTAATACTTATTGCAGCCCTACTACGTCCCTGGCATCAAGCTGGTGCATCTATTATTTTCATATTGACCACAAGCTGCTAGGTGTGGATCAATGAAGTTTAAAAATCCTTGCATGCATGTACTTGTTCATTCATTCATTCAGACAGTATCTAGAATATAGTGTAGGTTCAGTGAACATTTGCTGACTGAATACATACCAAGGAGAAACTTACAATCAAATCGTAATTTAAGGGACGCCGGGTGACTCAGTTGGTTAAGCCGTTGCCTTCGGCTCAGTTCAGGATCCCAGGGTCCTGGGATCAAGTCCCACATGGGGCTCCTTGCTCAGCAGGGAGCCTGCTTCTCTGCCTCTGCCTGCCACTCTGCTTGCACATGCTCGCTCTCTCTCTCTCTCACACACAAATAAATAAATAAATTTTTTTTTTTAAAGATTTGTAAACTGAAACAATTAAGGACTTTTTAAAAGATTTTTTATCTATTCCTTTGAGGGAAAGAGAGACAGAGCACAAGAAAGGGAGGCAGAGGCAGAGGGAGAAGCAGACTCCCCACTGAGCTGGGAGCCTGATGTGCGTCTAGATTCCAGGACCCTGGAATCATGACCCAAGCCGAATGCAGATGCCCAACCATCTGAGCCACCCAGATGCCCCTATGGACTACTTTTAAGGTTTTTTCTGTTGGTTGTTATTGTTGCGTGTTTTTTAAATCAAGCAATGTCTTTTATAAGAATAAATTCTAAATCCAATAAGGAGGGTAGCTAGATTTCAGTCAATCCTCATTATTCATGGATTCTGTGTTTGTGAATTTACTTCCCTGCTAACAATTTGTACCTCTAAACAATACACTTTTGTGTATTGTGCTTTTGTGGTCACTGGTGGACATGAACAGAGCAAATAAAATGGGGGGCGCCTGGGTGGCTCAGTGGGTTAAGCCTCTGCATTCGGCTCAGGTCATGATCCCAGGGTCCTGGGATCAAGCCCCACATCCAGCTCTCTGCTCAGCAAGGAGCCTGCTTCCCCCCCTCCCGCCCCCAACTTGTGATCTCTGTCAAATAAATTAAAAAAAAAAAAAATGATCTCACCTGACATGTGTGCTCCCAGCTAAGCTTAAGCAAAGTGATACTCTGTCTTCATGTTTTAGCTCTGTTATAAATAACTATCTTTTTTAGTCTATTTAATGCAACAGTTTGTGTTTTGGGGTAATATAGCTGTTTCAAATGGCCCCCAGATGTATTGTGGAAATGTTGTCTACTGTTCCTAAGTGAAAGAACACAAGGATGTCCCCAACAGAAAAAAATGTGTGTTAGAAAGCTTCATCCAGGCATGAGTTATACTACTACTTGGCCACAAATTCAAGGTTAATGAATCAACATTATATATTAGTATCTTTAAACAGAAACACACCGAACAAGGTTATGTATTTATCAGCTGACAAAACTGGTGACAAGAGGCTGAAAGGAATCTAACCCTGTAATTCCCCAGTAATGGTTTAGTATTCACCAACCACAATAACTTTACAGAACATAACTATCATAATAACAATGGTATGTTTCAGATTAAGTAACTATTTCAAGTTGCTGAATAAAGTTATGGTAGAAAAGCAGTACCATCATAGCATAAGTACTCTAAGCTAGGCAATCAGAATAATTAACTTTCTAAATTAAGTAATAACTTACTAACTCTATGAAGGTATGGCATTTAATCCTTTGTGCTCTGGTTTTCTAAAGTGTCCCTGGGTGTTGTAGTAGGAGGTCAAGGGCTGGATCACTTTCAAGGACACATCAATTCTCCACTTCTAAAACTATACTATGAATACTCACTTTGAAGAATTTCCGTTCTTTCTTCTTCCCTACTACAACCCTGTTGTTGGTTTCCATGTTTTGACTTAGATAGAATGAGCTTCTTTTGACACCTAAATTGAACAAAAAAGCATGGGATTGGTTCCACAAAGAGTAGAAAAGCAATGAAAGAAGATAGCTGACTTGTCCTAATCTCTATTTTAGGACCTTCTTCTACTTTGACCTGTTTCCTCTGGTGCTCTGAGTGCCCCATCTTAATTTTTGGCCTCTTAAAATTTGTTGTCTGACTTCCCTCTCCTCCCATCACTTATTTTTTCCATCTCAGCTACTTAGAAATCAAGATTCTTTTGGCCTTCTAATTAGATAGGTGAAGAAAAAAAATCCTCACACTATCAACTATTAACTTTCATTCTCTCCTAAATTCTAAAATTCCTTTACACATAATGGTAGGCATCACTTATCTTCACAGCTTCCAAAAGGTGTGTTTTTGAAATGTAGGTTGTTTGGAAACAGAGTGTGGCAAAATTTTGACAACCCTGCAAAGTTGGTGTTATTCCAATTTTATAAAGGAGCTCGTTTAGATGAAAAAATTAGTTCACCTAAACTTAGGAAATGATTTTATCACCACCTAAAATCTGTATCATTACCTAAGTACCCATGAAACCAACTAATCTGTTCCCTTCCTCCCAAAACTTTCTATTGTGCTCTCTGGAATGCCATTCTCAACCTCTTCACCAGTTCTCCTACCTCTTCGCTTTGCCTAAAATCTCCCTTATAGAGAATATTTTTCCGTGGCTTGCTCAAGTAGACTGGCTTTCTACTTTCTCTGAACACAGGATCCCAGAGGTGGGTGCCTACACTTTCCATTTCCTAACAAATGCCACTTTCAGGATCCTGCCTCCATAAGAAATCTTAGCCCTTGTGGATTCATTCTACTAATATGTATCACCATCTACCATACTCAGTTATTCAGACCCTTGCAAACAATGCTCATCATTCATAGATCTTTTTCTACACTCAAGTGATAGTTTTATCATGTTATTTCCATGTACTTGTGGATAACCCATATATAATCCTGACCTCTCAATTCCTCATTTCCAATGACTTCCTCCCCCACACTAAATCAAAACCTCCCACTATGGTTCCTATTCAGCATCCTAACTGCTCTATCTCTAAAATCATTGTAGACTTTTTGCTCTCCGAGTCATGTTATATTGTCTGTCACAAAATTTCTAGTAGGTTAAACACAGTGGTTCAAGTAATTTCATAAAATTAGAATTTGGGATATTCGTCAGAAATGTAACTGCCCCCAAACCCCTGGCAACATAACCTTGTTTCTAGGACAGAGTTAAGAGTTTATTAAACATCTGCTTTAAGTTCAAGCACTCCCTATACATGTATGCCAATAATGGCCTTGTGGAAACAATGTGTAACAACTCAGGATCCCAGAGGCAGGTCTCCACAGTTTGGAATTTCAAGACACATGAAGGTCTTGAATATCTGTTGAGATAAGAAGACACCTATGATATTCTCTAAATTTCACCATCTATGTGACAGTTATTATAAAACATCTAGGTCTGCATGAAGTACTTCAACCAAAGACCTTAAAGACAGAGAAGAAAAATGTCCATTTACTTCACCTCAATAAGGACACTGTACCCCCTGAGAAGTCAGTTGCAGACTGTTTGTCACTAACACTTTAAAAAAAGAAAAAAATATGTAAGAATGTAAACAAAAGAAACTTTTCACAAGGTCAATACTTTCTACATGATCAAGTCATATTTCAATTTGGAAATAAACCCTTTCTTTGGAAAGAAACCCTGGTAACATCAAGACATACAGAGTCCATTACAACATAGATAATTTTGCCCAGATGAACTTACCAGATATTAAATCAAGCTTTCACAAACATAAGTTAAGCAGAGTTAATGTTGTAATCAAGCATTCATGTCACTCTTTCAAAAACTCTCCCATGTCTCTTTATTTCCATGGATTTAAGTTTAATTTCTTGCCCTCCCCACCAGCCTCCCATTGAACTTTTTAACAAGTCCCACCCCAAGTTAAACTTAGCTTCCACAAACACAGCATAACCATTTACATCTTTGTGCCTTCACTGGATTTATTCTTCTATCCTAAAATGATATTTCCTCTTCGTCCAACTGTAAAAATCGTAACTATCCTTCAGGGGCCTGCACAATACTCACCCTTCCTTGAAACTTCCATCTCAACTTCTTCAGCATTTAAGTCTATACATTTTAACAACAAATTATGTAATGTCTGTCTCAGTTCCTATTTCCTGTCTATAATTCTTATTGCCTCAAAATAGTTCATAAGCTTTATCGAAGTTTTTATTTCATTTACCATTGATAACATGAAGGTTTCATCTTTCCTATTATTTGTCTGATTTCACAATCACACTTCTGATTCTACCCTTGTTCACCTGTGTCCTGCTGATTTTTGTCCTGATACTGGTGAACCTAATGCTTTACTTGTCCTGATTCTATTTGCCTCCAGGGTGGTCTTGAGATTTGCTTGGTTCGTGATCTTCACTTTGTCTCTAGTTTTATTCTCTGGGTCTAGTGCATTGCAAATTCTAATATATACCAGGTAATGAACTAAGTACCAAGGATACACAGCTAATTAAGAAACTCTGAAGAATTCTCAGTCTAGTGAGAAATACAGAAAGGTAAATAGAGATGTTACCATCCAAGAGAAGTCCTTTTATAGAGATGTGACTCAATGCTGTAGGAGCACAGAAGTGACAACTGATCAGAGAGCTCAGTAAAACATAGGGGATCTTTGAGCGAGGCCCTGAATGGCAAGTAAGGGGCTGCCTTGGAGACAACAAAAAGAGGGGAATTCAAAATTGAAGCAAGACACAGGCATGAAAAAGCTTTTAATATCTGAGGATCAGGATGAAATTCTGTGTTGCTAGAAAGTAACATGTATGTGGGCCAGGGAGGGTAAGCTTAGGGGTAAGGTTGTATATGAAAAGAAAAAAAAAAAAACAAAAACAAACCACCACCAGAAAGGGGCCTTGTAAGGCTTGCCATGCCAATAAACTCTAACTCATCTAGTAGGAAAAAGAAAGCCAGAAGAGATTATTAAGTTGGAAAGTGATTTAAGTAAGTTTATTTTTATGGGACACTAATTCTAGAAGTTATGTCAAAGATGGATTTATATGGTACAAAGCTAAGTAATAACCTAGGATACAAGTAGTAAGAAAGACTATATTAAAGAAGCATGGAGATGGGATTTACAATACTTGGGTAGTTAACTGGACATGTGAGGAGAGTCAGGATAAAGAGAGACAAACGAGAACATCAACAGTTCTGTTTACACATTAAATTGCGTCTTGTGTAAGAGGCATCTGAAATAAGCAGAGCAGTACTACCTGAGAGTACACAGGAAATGTGTTCATTATTTGCATGAATCATGGCAAGTTTTAATTTGATTTTAAAGCAATATTATACTGGGCTGGAAGGCTAGGCTCCACAATGTAGTGGGTCTTGGTATTACTACTTAACTTTGATTTCCTAAACAGAATGAAATAATTTAGCCAATAAAAATAACCTCTACTTCTTAAAATGGATCTTAGAAAATAATAAGACCTTAGTAGAGTTTGGGGGGAAGACCAGTGAGGGAGCAGATCACAGTCAGGGAGGGACAAGGATAGACAATAATGACTAAGCTTAGTCCTGAGGTATAAGCAATGCATGTTCGTCCAACTTGAACCCCAATCCCCACCTCTAAATAAGTAGTTGAGATGAGGAGCCTGCAGCACTCAAGTCACAGGACCAAGAAAAAAGAGTGATATTACATCCACTGCCAAATCCATCTATCCAGAGGCAACACGGATCTGACATCTAGCCTTAGGTTAAGGGTAGAAGAATAGAGGGAATGGACCACAGGTTCAACAGAAAAGAACTTGATGGTGGTAGTTTATCTTCTTCAGTAAGGTTAGCTTCTAAAGCCAAACAAAAGGTAAAAATTACCCTTGAAAATCCCTAAAGAAATAATTTTAGAAACTGAATTTGTCTCTTAATACAGTAGTCCCCCTTATCTGTGGTTTTGCTTTCCAGTTTGTTACCCATGGCCAACTGCACCTGGAAGATGATCAGCCTCCTGACGATCTCATCAGCCTAACACTATGTCATGATGACCAGGTCATGATGCCTGCATTGTTCTTCCTGCTTCATCTTTATCACGTAGGAATTTTATCAGCTCACATCATCACACTGTCTCAGAACTTAGATGTTCTGAGAAGAGACCACAATCACGTAACTGTTACTACATTACACTGTTCTATTGTTGTTAATCTCTTCCTGTATCTCATTTATAAATAAACTTTATCACAGGTATGTATAGATAGTTAAAAACATAGTATATATAGTTTGGTAATTCCTGTGGTTTCAGGCCTCCACGGGGGGTCCTGGAATGCATCCCCCCCCACGGACAAGGGGGACTACTACGTGTAGGACCGACACAGCCCATTTCCCTCCAGCACTGAAGCAAATCACAATTTCTTCAATTGAGCACCAGATGAAGTGGTTAGGCTACTATTAAAGATGTAGGAACAGCATCTTTTTTTTTTTAAGATTTTATTTATTCATTTGAGAGAAACAGAGAGACAGAGAGAGAGCACAACAGGGGAAGAGGCAGAGGGAGAAGCAGACTCCCCACTGAACCGGGAGCCCTACATGGGGCTTTGCTCCCAGGACCCGGAGATCATGACCTGAGCCAAAGGCAGATAGATGGTTAACCACCTGAGCCACCCAGGTGCCCCACGAACAGTATCTTAAAATACTAGAATAACCCTTAGTATAGGGAGGCACTGACGATGGCATGTGGGATCTGAGATCTAAGGGGCATAGAGGATTCAAGTTTCCAACCTCAACACTGTTCCAGAGCATATGCTGCCTGAGAATGGTAAATGGTATTACTCACACTATTTAACTGTACTATTTTGCTTAGTACATATAACAATTTGTATAAATAAACTGTACAGTACTCCAAATATCCAAATGTTACTAATCAGTAAAACATACCCTCTATAATAAATTATTTTTGTTAAAAATGGCTCACTAGCAACACTTTCACATAAACATGATTCCATGAAACAAAAATGTATTAATGAATTTACAAACCTTTCTCCTACATCCAAAATAGCTTCCATTTCCACTTCAGCATTGTTACCATTAGGTTTATCTTGAGTTGTTCTTGCCCTTCTACTTTCCACTACTTTTGCTGCTGCCTTAAAAAAATGGAGTTGTTGAAGAGAAAGGAATCCATTACGCCATTCTGAACAAATAACATTAAAATTAAGCCTTCTAATTCTTTGATAGTCATAACTAAAGTTATCTGGTCACTGGTCAATAAAGGGACTGTGTGGTGTTTTCTCCAGTAACTATTATCAACAGCAGCTGCTTTAGTCACCTGCTTGGTTTATAAGTCTTATGGAGAAGATCTTTCTTTGTACATCTATTTGATACATTGGGCGCTTAGTAGGCAATTTTTTTTAAAGATTTTTATTTATTTATTTGACAGACAGAGATCACAAGTAGGCAGGGAGGCAGGCAGAGAGAAAGGAGGAAGCAGGCTCCCTGCTGAGCAGAGAGCCCGATGCGGGGCTCCATCCCAGGACCCTGGGATCATGACCTGA
>RCUC01144931.1:0-13703 GCA_003697995.1 Taxidea taxus jeffersonii
GTTTGGAGACTTTATGTTCCCTATACAATTATCAAGAGAAGTTTAAAATGATCAAGGGCTTAAAGTGCATGAAATGTTTCCCTATTAATCAATGGTTTCCTAATGGTCCAAGCAGAAACAGGGTACCCAGGAACTCATGGTCTTCCCCAACTATTGAAATGACTATGTCTCCAGTCAGTCTTCTTAGGGAATCAAACCATTCTTGGGAGGGAAGTGGCCTTTTGGTAGTATGTCTTGAAAAATAACTTGAAAAGAAAAGAGAAGTTTGAAGGAATGAATGAGTGTGTGTTTTGCCTTAATGAGAAATCTGTAATACAGGAATACAGGAAAAGGGAGGAATTAGCAGAGAGAAGCAACTTTGTAGGGAAAAAAATGTTTAATATAAGCTTCCTGGAGAAAGAGAGATTACTATTTAAGCACACTGTTAGCTTTAGTAATTGCAATGAAACTAATAGATATTGAGGTCTTGTTGTGTACCAGACACTCTTGAGCATTCTTCGTCACACTACTGTCTCATTTAATCCTCACAAGAACTTTATAAGGTAGGATCTATGGTTTTTCCAATTTTCAGATGAAGAAAATGAAAATAACTAGTCCAACATTACACAGCTAGTAAGTAGTCCAGACCTCTGACTCAGGACAGGTTCTTAACCACCAAGCTATGCTTTCTCTCATACACAATACTTAACATCTAGAATATAATTAAAAAAGAAATGGCTTATTCATATTGTCAGCAGCTGGATTTTTGAAATTCTATATTTTAACACTTAAGGCCTGTTTTCAACAGTTTAGGTTTCTGAAATTTGAACAAAGAAGGCATTATGATTAAAAGTAAAAATATTTCCTATTTTCCTAATTCTCTATGAATTATTTTTTGTCAGATATTCAATTTTACCTAATTTGTCATCAGACCAACTCAGAAAGCTGGTGATAATTGCTGGGAAAATTCATTAACAAAACCAATTCACCTATTTTTCTTTTTTAAGAATCAGTTTATAAAAATTACTGATTTTTTAATGTTATAATTACTTATTTTCAACAGAATATTCACGCTTAGGCCAAATAGGTTCCAAATTGTTTCTTACATGATTTAAGGTGACTCAGGGGTAGACCTGAACTATCATTCTACATAAATCTTGGGAAAGCATTCTAATTTATATAGAAGGTTGCATTTTTTAGTGTCTTTGACATTTTTGTATGAATTTATCCATTTGCTGCAATTGCTCCTCCTATATATTCTGCAGATTTGTTGTGCTCTAGAATCCAGAATTTTTGTGCACCTGAATTCTGAGTATCTTAGGATATGTGGCACATTTTTCCCAGTGTAAAAGGTGTGGCCATTTTCTAGGGAACATTGGCAACTTTATTTAGTTCTTCTTTTTAGAATGCATTGGACATGTTATTGCTTCTAGAGCTACTACTTACAAAAATACTAATACAAATGAAGCTAATTTAAATATACTGTATATTGTTCATGACACTAATAAAAATTGATAGTGACATTCTCATCTTCTTATTATACTCTATGTCAGCTACTATCATCACCATTAAAAAAGCAATTTATAACCACAGGCCCACCTTTAATCACATTCCTTATTAGCATTTCCAGCCTTTCCTCCAACACAATTCAGGTTACAGGTGGTGTCGAGAAGGCATTCTCATGTCTTTCTAAATCATGACCGTTGTATTATCTCTGCTTTTCTTTTATTACTATTGTCCTTAATCTGATCAGAATGCTCTTGCATCTACTAATATTGGTAATTGTCTCATGCATTGGCAAAATGCTTTACACCAGTCCAGCCCTTTCCTCTAATTAGGAAAATATATTCTAGCCTCTGAAATGGCTTTCCTATGTGACTACTTAGAGACACAAATGAATTCAAGACTCTTAAGTGTATTAGAGTCAAACCCCACTGTCCTTTCATGGTCTTATTGCTGCTTACCAATTGGTTGGCAAGTTTTATAATGAAAATTACCATTTAGTTGTCTCTTTATTTTATTTTGTATAGTTTCTTTCTTCATTTAAAAACTGTATCATTTGGCATTTTCTTGTAAGTTTAAAATGTTAAGTATTTTATAAAGTCTGTAACCAATAGGCTATCAATTTAATCATAACATTTAATCAGCATGTGAAAAAAAATTGTGACTTACAGATTTAGACGGCTTTCTCTTTTTTCTTCTATCTTATTTCATTCACAAGAGTTTTTATATCAGTTAAACATTTTACTTCATACTTAATAGCTTCCTTCCGTATTTTGGGGTGCGGCAATAGTTTCTTTTAATAAGTATGATTTTATTGCAACTACTTGTTGCATAGAGATTTCTGGAGATGAGAACTAAAGGAAATAAAATACACATAAGTGGATTTCTAAAGTTAAGAGTTCCATAAATCCATCATCCAGGTTAAAGGAAATGAGTAGCTATAATCACAAGGTTGGATTAAAGAAGAAACGAAGACTCTTTTTTCCCTTTAATTCCTATGATTTCCAAATGCAGGGCTTGGTTCATGTTTTAGATTTTTATAACTTATCTGCTACATTCATGTTAGCAATATGTCTTTCTAAATATCGTTGCCAAGCCTATAAATTAGAATCCAAAAGCCTGACACCTTAAAGAAAACTCATTTTATGATAGGCCACTTTGGGTGCAAGTAAGACTGATAAGCAAAGCAGCAGATGATAAGGATTAGATGTAGAAAAGTGTCCATCGTGGGGTGCCTTCCTCATCCTCACCTCTGGGTAGTGGGTAGGCTGTTGCTGGACATGGGACACTGAGGCATAAGATGAGTTAATCACTCCAGAGAGATAATTTTGTTTACTCTACTGTACTTACTAGGGTAAGAGAGTGTCTTGAAATAGATTAGGGAAACTTCCAATAAGAATGAAATTTAAAAGAGTTTGTTATGTAACAAGAAAATCCCATTAACTATAATTCTGTCATACATTTATGTACATACGTAGCCTTTAATGGCATTTAGCACTGAAACTGCCATTGAGTGGGCCTGCAAAATGTGCCTGTCGAGTGAGTGGTTGAAAGAACAGGTAGTTTCTAATTGGACCCATGCAAGCTCCCTGGAGGGGTAGTCCAGAAAAACGACATTAGCTACATTTAGCTCCTGAGCCCAGTTTGGGGGAAGTTAAGTGACTTATACAAGATGTCTGAGTAGTAAGTGACTAAACTAGAAGTAGAACGTAGGTCCTGTATGTGGTCCAGGGCACATCCTACGCTTGCCAGTACCCGATGCACCTCTACGTTATTTTCCACTACTGCAAGCCCTCACATTCCATGCTGATCTCCACGCCTCCCCCCCCCTTTTTTTTTTTTTTTTACTTTTTAGAGTGGTTTTAGGTTCATAGAATAACTGAGCAGAAGATAGAAGGTACAGGGACTCCCCATAGACCCCATGCCCTGACACACACAACGTCTCCCATTATCTACACTTCCCCCGACCAGAGCAGTACATTTGTTACTACTAATGAACCTACGCTAACACACCAGTATTCCAATTCATCATCCACTTTGGTGGGAAATATTTATTTGAACTTTATCAATAAATTAATAACTCAAGTTGACATATATCCACTAACCCTAGCACCTTTTCTTTATTCACCACAGTGCCAATCACCCTTTATCCTTTCTTTCTAGAATTTTTTCCACAAATTGATCATGTGATTTTACATCTATATTAAAGTTTCAGGAGATGATACAAATATTTGTCTCCTCTGTTCGTTTTTCCTTTCAACATGCTACCTCCCAGGTGATGATCTACCATGGGCCTTGTACTTACTTCAAAGACTGATTTCACAGCGTGGGAGGTGTGTGTGTCACTTAACATCCACCTGAGGCTGATGACAGGCATTTAGAAATGGGCCAACAATGGGGTACTGTCCCTTCAGAGAACATTGAACCTAAAGATTAAATGTCTGTGTATTTTCCAGTTTGCACAGACCATAATAGGTATGTGTGTATATGTATATACACATACATATATATATACATATACATGTATATACACATACATATATATATATATACATACATATGTATATTATGTAAAGTTGTGATTACATGGGATGGGACACTCCCCAACTTAATTGTTTATGTTCTACTTTAAACTATAATGTCTGTATTTCAGAAAAATACCATGGAGCTTCTAAGTAAGTATCTAGAGTGAAATTTCTTGGAAAAAAATAAGAACAAGAAAATGTGTTTTATTTTTTTTACCTTTTATTTTTACATTCAAATATTATCACAAGGATATTGGTGGCTTATGTCAACGAATGGCTTAAAAGAGTCTAAGACACGAATGTCTCTAGAAATCAGACATTTTCTAAAACTGTGACAAAATGCCACCACTGTGAGCCACATGTGAAGATTTACCTCACTGTGGCTTTCGGATTTCCAGAGCTCACCCACAGAGATAATTTTTTTCAGCCATTTAGCTCTTCTCTTTTGGTAACATAAATCTTTTTAAACAGCAGTATTTGCCACTCTTGATCGAGGAAGGAATTTTTCCTTCGCTATTTGTTCATTCAGGGCTTCTTCTGCACCATTGTAGGGCTAGGGATTTCAGTAGATGGAAAATTAATGGCATCAGTATAACAAGTCCGAGGAGTTATGTGATGACATCACCGTGAGTGATGTGAGCAAAGTGCTACAGATGTGTAGAGGGAGAGATAACTTCCAACTTGGGGACCAAATGTGACCTGAAGCCTGGCTACTCAGAATGTCAGTATGCTTGACATCCCTGGGAGCTTATTAGCAATGCAATCTCAGTCCCATCCCACACCCACTAAACCTGCATTTTAACAGATCGCTAAACTACTATCATGCATACTAAAGTTTGAGAAGCACTAGCTTAGACTTTACTACTTATTTGGAAAAACTCTTCTCTCGTTGCTAATTATCAATGGTGTGGGTTGGCAAGAAAGTCAAATATTTTGGTTTCTTTGGGATTTTCTTAGTTCATGAATTCTTGGCTTAACATTAATGATTGCCACACAGAAGTTTCCTTAGCCAAGAAGGCAGCAAGACTTGACATTTGAACATCTCTCCAAGGTCAACAGGCTAGTCACTGACAGAACCCCCAGAACCTAGGGCATCTATTAACCCATTGATTGCATTTCTATTTGATGAAAAATAGCAGAATACTGAACAATTTTAATAGGAGTGTAGCAAAAAGCACAAGCCTTGATCTCCTGTGAGTCTTTGTTTTGACCTCTTGGGAATTTTTTAAATCAACGAAAAATGCTTTAAATGTTTTCCACAGATCATTGGATAGAGAAAATATATAAGAATGCTTTATAAACAGCATTTTAAATGCCTTTGTAGGTGATTCCATAGTCATCCAGTGTCTTCTCAAAGTTTAATGATTGTGTCTCAAACAAAATCCAGACTCTCTATCAACTTCCTTCTGTCACATGACGGCCTTGCTATTTTGACATATTAGTAACTAATATGCTGAGGTTCCTTCAAACTTGCTCAGGCTCTTCACAATTTACTTGTGAAGTTTACTTCACAGTTTACTTTACACAGTTTACTTCCTTTGGTTGGCCTCTTCTCACCTTAATGTGCTCTTGAGCACCTTTAGTGCAACACAGAATTATTCAATACTATTGTTTGTTTTGATTCAGTCCTTCTTGAAGGAGGACTTTGAGTTTAATCTTCAGGCAGAATATTTCATCTCTTGCTGCTACCTTTTAGGTAAACTGTAACCATTGGAAGTCCCATTTCACTTGCATGATATGTTTTCAAAAAAATTTTTTTTCTGACATCTTACAATATTTTTTTCTTCATGAAGTGTGAACTGAAATAAGTATGGCCCACAGTGTTGACAGATGAGCTCCCACAAACAAAACATGGTGTTCTTGAGTTTTCAGTCCTCACAATGGGTGACTTCTCATAACACTAATGCAAACCCTCACTTAGGATTTGACTGGCTCATGTGGTAGAATGAGCAGTGGGTTAATAGCAGTGCTAGGTTCTGGGTGTTCTGTCAGTGGCTAGCATGTGACCGTGTAGAGGTGTTCAAATGTCGAGTCTTGCTGCCTTCTTGATTAATGAAACTTCTGTATAGCACTTTCAGTCCTGGCCCCTGAATTCACCTAACTGACCCCCACCCCCACCCCAAAGTATAGTTACGTTTAATCTCTTGCTTTATTCACACCTATCTTCTGAGTTCATCTTTGCCTTTGAACCTCTCCTTGGCTCCCTTTGCACCTGATCTTATTTTCCTTGCATGATCTTTCCCCTTGCTTATTTTTTTTTTTTTGAAGAGAAAGCATTTTTGAAATTTTTAAAGATTTATTTATTTATCTTAGAGAAAGAAAAAAAAGAAGGAAGGGGTACAGAGAGAGAATCTCAAGCAGACTCCCTGCGGAGCATGGAGCCCAAAGCCAGGCTCCATCTCAGGGATCTGAGATCATGACCTGAGATGAAATCAGGATTTGGACACTTAACCAACTGAGCCATGCAGGCTCCCCGCCTCCTTTTTTTTTCCTTAAAGCATTTTTCTAATTACCTTCATCTTCACATTTTATTTGTCTAATCTCACTGCCATACTATTTCCTATTTTTAAAAAAGCCCATGCCTAAAGCTAGTGTTTATTATTGTTTTTCCATTTCAACTCTGTTATAGTCTATTTATGGAAAATTCTTTCCTTCATCTTCTCCCACATGGGACTCATACTCATCCTTTAAAACGAATGATTAATGTCATCTCCTCCATGAACTGTCCCTGTGACCTCCCCGGCTGACTAATAATTTTTTCCATTGTGTACTCAATGCACTTCTCTTGTTGTCTGTGCTAAAGCACTTATTATGTTGAATCATAGCTATTTTATTATTGATTCATCCATCTGTCCACCCATTCAAAAGAAAGCAGATCCTTTGCATTTAAGTTTAGAGTTTGAGTGGTGAAAATTAAAAAAAAAACTAAAAAACAAAAAACTAAAAAATTTTAATTAGTCACATACAATTATGCCTTTTTGATACACTTTTTTGGGGTCAACTTTTTAAGGACAAAGAACATTTTATTCGCCATTGTATCCCTAGTACAAGATGTTACAAAATATTTTACATTGTCCACCAATGTTTGTTTTTAGAGTAAATAATGTAGTTAGTAACTCATTGTAAAGGAATTTCTGTTTAATGTTGATTCTCTTTAACTATTTTTACATAGTACCCACAACTTCTTTGCTTCCAAATTCTTAGATTCTTTCTCTAGTTCTGTTAAAGTCAAGACTGATTAGCCAGCAAAACTCCTACTGGTAGCCTTAAATACAAACCAACCTACTCTAGCTGGCTTCTAATTCATTCCTAAGTCATATTTCTACTGTCAAAGTGTCTTCCTCTACAAATATATTTTATCAAATATAAAAGTGAGGTGCTCTTTACTCTGTTAATTTCTCCTTCTCTTTTATTTTTGGTGGGAAAAAAAAGAAAGAATACCTTTTAACATACAGTAAAACTACTTATTACCTTGTTTCTAATACGTCTCTTTTCATGACATTGTTAATCTTCTGAGAGCAAGAATTGTTATCCTTATTTCATTGATAATATCCCCAGGTCTAGAATAGTGCCTGACACATATAAGGAGCATTGAAAATTTTTGCGTAAATGTTTTCTGAGTGCTACAGAAGGCACTGGAATAAGACAAGAACTCACAATGTTTACAATAGCCTAAAGATCATGAAAACAGTGTGATAATTCCTATAAAATAGATTTATGTAAGGGAGCACAAGGGATGAGCAGTTAATACTGGTGAGGGTTTGACCTGAGTTGGAAGGGTAAAAATGTATCTGCCCAGGCAATTCCTATGGGCAGAAAGCAGGCACTCTGTAAAGATGAGTGAAATTAGCTTGAATTGTGATCTCTTCCATCAGCCTGGTCCTTGGCTTGCTGGGTTTGGGTGGCTTGGGCAACAGGGTCAAAGAAAAAGAGACAGATAAGAACAGAGCTTTTCCCTCGACTGTATATGAAGATCAATTCCTTTTGTTACTTCAAACCCACTTCTTGCCCATCCTGAACAAGAATGCTCCATATTTTTAAAAGCAATGAAAAATAATGCATCAGAAGAAAGCTTATATTGTAAGATCCAGATGTCTCCATTTTTTTCTGATTTTGTGCTTTAATGAATTAAGCTTTGACATTCAATTTATTTCTATATCTAAAAAAAGCAGGATGATCTCTTGACAACACTGTCGACCAAGCCCACAAACAGGTCTTTAACCTCATGATACTTATTAATTATGGAAACATCCTTGTAAATGATGATTTACAAGGTAGCTCCCAGAAGTGCACCCAACCAACATGTGGATCAAATGGTGAAATGAGAATCCTGAGCCTCCCATGCCCTGAAGCACTACTGTCCACATAAAATGAGCAATCTCTAGCTCAGAACTGGGTTCCCAATTGCTTTGGTGTTTTCAGGGAAGCACAGTTTTGTAATATTCTGAGTAAGAATATGATTTTTTAAAAAAAGGTTATGTGATAGAGTATTAAATTTGAGTAGAGACACTAGCAAAATGGTCACTCACTCTTACCCCACTGGTGAAAGGAAATATAGGGGCATCCTGCAAGTGGCCCAGGAAGTTGAACAGCCTGCTAGGTTGGGAAACAGTAGAGCCATGCTGGGACCATGCCTCTCTGCAGCAGTGCAATCTGGGGACAGAGGTGGCCAGGAATTGGCTCCTCAGAAGCTGGGGTGATACATGGCAAGGAAGGCACAGGGACGAGCAGAAGGGGTTGGGTTATAGGAAGGGATGTGTGGGACTGGTATGCTTCTTTGTAGCAGAGTGTTTCTAAATCAGGGGCAGCCTTTCAAAGCAAGTTATTTCTGATTCAATAGGATACTTGGCTGCTAAAAGAGTTGGCAGATTTCTGTGTGTACACATATATACTTACACATACTCACACATACACACAGAGACATTACACATACATTTATATACATATAATTATAACGATATATTGAAGTAGGTGATTCCTACTATCTCAGTACTCACTTCACTATTTTAACCCTTGATCCTCCTTTTAAATGTTATCCCACCCAGCATGGAAGCAAGTTCTGTGAAATGATTCATAGCATGTTCTGGTGAAGTAGAGAAGGATAAATGGGAGCATTACAAATTATCAGGCAATTCTTTTTCATAGCAAAGACCTTGTGCATATCTGTAGGCTTCTAGTATTTTAGTTTAGGGAACTAAGAAAGGAACCTAGATTTATGGACCAAATATCTGCATTCAGGTAAATGTCAAGAAATACAGTTGGCATTTATGATAGTAGTCATAAGATAGCCACATGCTCTTAAAAAGTCTTTTGTCAATAAAAACCAAAAAATTACCATATGACTCATATTACTTGATGAAGTTCTGTGTTTGTGTCTGTATTTGCACCTATTGTATTTTGTTTTCCCTCAGTGGGTACATCTTTGCCTCCTGTTGGTGTGTCTGCATCTTCTACTCTTTCCCACTTTAGGTTGTACTCAGTGTCTTCATTTCCACTCATCTTTGATGATCTCATTGTGCCCACCCCCACCCCATGCTTAGTTTCCTCCCCCTTTTTTCCAGCCTCCCTGACTTCCTCTTCTGTCCTTGTGACCTCTTCTATCTCACCCTCTCTTTCCCTCTCTTGAGAGAAAGTATCTGTCCTTCCACACATCTCTATTCTAAACATCCATACTAGATCTATCCTACATGAAATTGAGAAAAACATTTTTTTGAACATTGAAAAATATCTATAGTAGAAACCACAGTGAGAGTTGGTAGAAAAAAATCAGTGACTAATAAAAAGGTCAGGGGGCGCCTGGGTGGCTCAGTGGGTTAAAGCCGCTGCCTTCAGCTCAGGTCATGATCCCAGGGTCCTGGGATCGAGCCCCACGTCGGGCTCTCTGCTCTGCGGACAGCCTGCTTCCTCCTCTCTCTCTCTGCCTACTTGTGATCTCTATCAAATAAATAAATTAAAAAAAAAAAAAAAGGTCAGCATTGGTAAACTCTGTTCCAGATAACAAAATTAATGTGACTCTCCTTCTTACTGCATCACCATACAAATATAAATAATACCTAATGGAATGATTTATACACAAATTTCATCCATTTCAAAGAAAAGAAGCCACTACATTAGTTTCCAATATACAAGATATAGTTATAATTATCCATTAGAAGTAAAAATATTTAATTCTTACATCAAATTTTAAACCTACATTAAGCTTCATTCTCAATGCCCATTCAGAAACCACCCTTTAGTGAGTTCACATATGCACATATTGGGAAAAAGAAAATAAAATGTTCATACTAGAGAACAGAAGGACACCTATACTTTATTCATTACAGTGCTAATTAGACCTTTGTGTTTCCTGATCTCCATTTAGATCTCTACTAAATTAACTTGATTTTACTTATGTGGCCCTGGTTTGAGTGTTTCTGGGGGTGATTGACCCCCAGAAACAAAGAAGCTCCAAACCCCATCATTAGTTAATAATTTTTACTTTGTAAATAAATGACATCATTTTCGTTAATAAGGATGTGCCTGCATCACAAGCTTGTAGGAATTTGATATTTGAAAGGTTTGGACATGGTGCATATAGAAATAGTTTTTTATATAGTCATCCACAATAAACTTTTTCCTTCCTTCAGTGTTGTCTGGCTAATTCACATGATCTTGAATTTATTCACATGGTCATGAATTAAATATTAATTACCTTTGCTATTTTTGTTCAAAGATAATTTTAAAGCATGTGCATTTTACAATCACTGTTACTTACTCCATTCTGACATTACATTAAAAAATGAGAACCAGGGGCACCTGGGTGGCTCAGTGGGTTAAAGCCTCTGCCTTCAGCTCAGGTCATGATCTCAGGGTCCTGGGATAGAGCCCCACGTCGGGCTCTCTGCTCGGCAGGGAGTCTGTGTCCCTTCCTCTCTCTCTGCCTGCTTCTCTGCCTACTGTGATCTCTGTCTGTAAAATAAGTAAATAAAATCTTAAAAAAAAAAAAAGAGAACCTAAAGTGGAATTTTGCCAATGTCTGCATGGAGGGAGGTTCTGCATTCTATTCAGTACCCTTCATTAAAGCTTAAAGGTGTTGTTCTATTAAATAACTGCAATTTACTTTGAACCCTGAGTTTTATAACAAAGTTAACTGGTTTGTTTCTCCTTACAAACATGCATGGAAGGGTTCTGTTTCTCTTCCAGCTGCAGAAGGTGCTTGCCCAGTGACTAGACGATCAAAACAAACACTCTATAACCTCTAGGAAGCCCCAGACACCTTGCTACACACACATACATAAAATATAAATATGTTTAAATAAAGTATGAATAAGGTTTAAAGTCAGGGAGAAAACATACAGGATTTCAGTCCTCACAAGACTTTTGCCAAACAAAATAAAATGGGATATTGATTAAATGGCAAGATGATTGAAGCTTTTCCACAGAATACATGGAGATGATTTGACAATAAGATGAAAATACTTGCATTTAAGATTTCTTTTTTCTTTCAAGTTTGAGGTTTGGGGCTTAAAACCATTTACCCTAAGAAAGAGCTGAGCCAGCATGGCTCATTCCTCTCCAGTAAGCAGGGGTAGCCCTGGCAGCCCAGTGGTCTTGTTGGCCCAGCCTAGGGAAGTGGTAGGGAGAGGGGGAGCAAGGGCATCTCCCAACCTCCACTTCAGCCTCAACTATGTCTTTTGCTTTTTAAATGCAACCATTTTTCCAGAGTTTTCTGCTAACAAAATTTCTGCTAGCAGCACAATTGTTATATAATATTTCGTAAAATACTATGCTAGGGAAATGAAAGAACGGTACACTATATTTGTGAATATATCCAAAAAACGAATGTATGTGGTCTATCGTATACTAATATAATGTATAAAAATACAATATTCTTATCCCCATTTTCATGAAATTGTACAGCTTTCATTATTTTAACTTTTTTATTTCTGGTTTGGAACACAAATTTAATTTTCTTTTCTTTTTTATTATGTTCTGTTAACCAACACATAATACATCGTTAGTTGTTTTTTTTTAAGATTTTATTTGTTTATTTGACAGACAGAGATCACAAGTAGGCAGAGAGGCAGGCAGAGACAGAGAGAGGGGGAAGCAGGCTCTCCGCTGAGCAGAGAGCCCGATGTGGGGCTCCATCCCAGGACCCTGGGATCATGACCTGAGCCGAAGGCAGAGGCTTTAACCCACTGAGCCACCCAGGCGCCCCACATCGTTAGTTTTTGATATAGTGTTCAACGCTTCATTAGCTGCTTATAACACCCAGTGCTCATCACAACACATGCCCTCCTTAACACCGATCACCCAGCTACCCCATCTCTCCACCCTCCTCCCCTCTGTTTTTTTTCCCCAGAGTCTAGAGTCTCTCATGGTTTGTTTCCCTCTCTGATTTCTTCCCTTTCAAATTTCTCTCCCTTTCCCTATGGTCCTCCATGCTATTGCTTATGTTCCACGTATGAGTGAAACCATATGATAATTTTCTTTCTCTGCTTGAGTTATCTCACTTAACATAATCCCCTACAACCTTTAAATAATAGAAAAAAATTTAGATCTTTGACTTATTAAAGTAAAAAGAGTCACTTTGAACTCAATGCTACAAACACATTTAATTTGAATTATTCAACCATGTTTAATTATTTTAGCAGATATAATCTATATAATAAAATACTTATTATAGGATCAACTAAAATGATGCCATAATCTTCTTTTAAAGGTTTTTTTTTGGGGGGGGTGCTTGGGTGGCTCAGTCAGTTAAGTGTCTGACTCTTAGTTTCAGCTCAGGTCATGATCTCAGGGTTGTGAGATTGAGCCCCAGATGGGGCTCCATGCTCAGTGGGGAGTCTGCCTGAGATTCTCTCCCTTTCCCTTCTTTTTTTGCCCCTCCCCCTTGCTTGTGCATATGCTTTCTCACTCTCTTTCTAAAATAAATAAATATTTTTAAATAGGATAAAGTTTTTTTTAAAGTAGGACTTACTTTAAATATCTTCTCCTCAAATATAATACTATTTTGATAAGGCAAACACTTATGAACTCTGAATTTTGTTTTTTTTTTATTTCTTTAGTATTAAAATAAGATCCCCTATATTTCATCTTTCTTAATACTTTGTTTTATACTGCTATTTGACAAAATATGAAATCCCATATATTTTCATTTTATGTACTTACAAGAAGGTATTTTGAAGTATTAATAAATTAAAATAACAGTCTCACTTTAAATTTCCCATCAAGCAGCAAATCTCTTTCTCTATTTAAATTATTTTTGAATGTCTTTTGGTATCCTGATTCTAAAATCCGCATAATGACCATCTCTTGCTGTCTTTAATTTTCTAACTTTATCTTATTATATCCAACTTCTTTTGCTAAATCCCCATGACCTGATATAATTCCTGAAAAGACCAATGAACTGTTCATATATTGCATGGCTAAGCTGTTGCTATATATTAACTGAAATTTTTAGTCAACCTAGAGGCAATTAAAAGAAGTTTGGTGGTATACACCTTATCTGGCTGAGATACATCATTTGCTTTTGGTTACACATTGGAGGAAACTTACATTTTAATTACAGCATATTCCAAATTTTGGTGTATTATTTTGTGTTTTAATGAATAGTTCTTTCTTTAAAATTTCTGGTTCATGTGAGGATTGAACTATTTTTACAACTGTAGGATTCTTCTGCATTCTTGGAGAGTAGAGTTTGGAACTGAT
>RCUC01144932.1:0-64437 GCA_003697995.1 Taxidea taxus jeffersonii
CCTCTCCTCCTCCTCCCCTACATTTGGTTCTTCCCATAGCCATCAGAAAGATTTTATTTTAAATATAAATCTGTTATGACATTTCTTTGCTGTAAACTTTCCCATGGCTTCCCATCCTGCTGAAAAGAGAATCCAAACCCCTTCACATAATCCAGAATGCCACCCATGATTTGACTTTGGTCAGGCTCTCTGACCTTCTCTTAAAGTTGGCCATGCTCTATTCATCTTGGCTTCATCAGCATTTCTATTATTCCTTTTATATCAAGCCCTTTCCTGTCTCAAGGCTTTTACATTTCTTATTCCCTTGGACTGGAATGACCCTCCTTAGGCCCTCTTCATGTGGCTCACTATCTTATCTTTGTCAACATCAATTCTGTGTTTAGATGTCACTTCCTCAGAGAAATCCTCTCTGACCCCTATCTCTCTTCTCCTGGGTCAACCTTCACCCACCTCTTCTGCTTTGTTTTTCTTTAAGGTGTGTATCACTGTGGCCATGATGTTACATATTTATTTTGTATTGCCTAGATTGTCCCCTAGAACATAAACCCTTTCAGTGACTTTGTCTAATCACTACTGCATCCTGGGGTCTAGAATAGTGCCTAACACATAGTAGGCTTATAGTAAATATTTTTTGAATAAGTAAATAAAAGTGTTTCTATCTAATTTCATGTCCTTGTAATCATTATAAGGGGAGGAATGACTTCTGCAATCTTAAAGTAAAAATCGACAGGGGAGGGAAGAATTCTACTCTGTGAAACACCGAAATGCATTTGAAAAATGACTTGTTCTATTAAAGTTCCATAAATCTTTACAGTTTACTCTTATTTTGGCTTCTGAGTTGAAGTCCTGATGATGCAGTAGAAGAGATCCCTTTCTGGATTAGGTTTGTAGATACCAGAGGACTTGACCAGGGCTGTATTAGAAAGAAAAACAGAGGATGGTTAGAGATTAAAGGAACTGACCCACATCACATAAAGCATAATGAAGAATAGTGGTCCCTGAGGATGGGTTTGGCTACCAAAGGCGAGACTTAATTTCCTTCATTACCCTAGGTCTTTGCGGTGATCACATTTGGCAACAGTCTGTTACTAATGCAAGAACACATATTTTCTCTCAAACATCCACAGAGGGAGAGAAAGGCTTCACAGAACTGTTAACTCCCATCAAGTTGTAATTCATGGAGGTGATGCAGGCAGGCTAGGTTCAAGGACCCTGAAGGGGTCCCACAGGACCAGCCAGGTCCTTGGCTTTGTGCAGGATGGAAATCAAACCCAAGCAGGAGAAAGTGCAAGCAGAGTTTATTGAACAGTGTGAGTGACCCACACAGCATAGCAGACAGTGTCTGGGAGACTCGGAAAGGAAAGAGGAATGAGTCTTCCCATTGTTTGGGGTTAGCATTTTATTTTAATTAATTAATTAATTTTTTAAAAGATTTTATTTATTTATTTGTCAGAGAGAGAGGGAGAGAGAGCGAGCGAGCACAGGCAGAGTGGCAGGCAGAGGCAGAGGGAGAAGCAGGATCCCTGCCGAGCAAGGAGCCCGATGTGGGACTCGATCCCAGGATGCTGGGATCATGACCTGAGCTAAAGGCAGCCGCTTAACCAACTGAGCCACCCAGGTGTCCCTGGGGTTAGCATTTTATACTGAAAAGGAGTTTGGGGTCCGTACTTCTTCAGGAATCCAGGGTAGGGTTGAATCAAAGGTGAGTGGTAGGTGAATAGTAGGTGTTATTGTGTAAATCACCCAGGGTAGGGGTACTGATACCAGTATCTGCCGAGGATTATTTGAAGCTAACGTCCTAGAACGTGTTTGGGATTCGGCTCTTCTTAGATGTTGTCGGGTATTTGGGGGTCTAGGACAAAACTCAGAGAGTACTTAACTTCCTTGCTTCCCCCTTGGGGTGGTTTATTTAGAAGCAAAATACAGAACATGTGCAAACGGGGCTTAACAGAAAAACAGCAGAAATGGAGCCTTTTAAAAATGGAATCCCTTCGGCTTCCCTGCCTCAGAGGTGGATTTCCCTTTATTCGAAGTCCCTCAGGTCAGACTTTGCCCTATATAGACCAGAAGTTCTTTTTTTTTTTAATTTTATTTATTTATTTTGACAGAGAGATATCACAAGTAGGCAGAGAGGCAGGCAGAAAGAGAAGGGGAAGCAGGCTCCCTGCTGAGCAGAGAGCCCTATGTGGGGCTTGATCCCAGGACCCTGAGATCATGACCTGAGCTGAAGGCAGAGGCTTTAACCCACTGAGCCACCCAGGTGCCCTGAGACCAGAAGTTCTTAATCTCTTCATCTATTTCTGATAAACATGTAATTACATTTAACCCAAAAAAGTAAGCCCATAGTTTCAATAATTTGAGTCTTTTGATAAATACTCAATGAGCTATAACAAAGAAAAAAATGACATATTCAGAAGAGAAAAAAAAAAAACTAACACTCTAAAGCAAAACATATGTTAATTACGCACATTGCAGAATTTACTCTCAAAATATAGTTGAAGAACCAGCAGATGCATTTGGTGATCTCATATTCCTATACTCCCGGCTGCCCTTTGCAACGTTTTCCTGCATAGATATTTTTCACAATCATGATCCTGATATACTAACAATGTCACCACATCGACACTCTTGTTGACACAGAGGCAACCAGTATAAGGCTAATAGGAAATGAACGGCAGTTGTGATTTTATCCCAACAGGAAAGAAGATATGTTTATAATTTCCCCAGGGGAAATCAGATCTATTTCTCTGCATAGCTTGACAAGATGATAGTGTGTCTTTTCCCTCTCTATTAACGTAATATCAAAATAATGGTACCTCAGAATTAAATAAACAGGAATAGACTTCTAATGCCAATCAAAATGCCTGCCAATCTCACTCCTACTGCCAATTGTGTGGAACTCGGGTTTATTACTAAAAGTATTTATAGTTTTCTTTCCTTGTTGTCTAAATCAAAAAGCGATTTAAAAGAAAAGGAAAAAAAATGCCAGGCTACAACAGTATCATATTTCATTTGAAGAATTATCTTCTTTTTTTTTTTCTTTTAAAGATTTATTTAATTTTAGAGAGGGAGAGTGTGTGCTTGGGTGCAGGAACAGAGCTGGGACAGAGGGAGAGGGAGAGAGAAAGTCTCAGGCAGACTCCCTGCTGAGGGCAGAGCACTAGGCAGGGCTCAATCCCTCCATCCTGAGAACATGATCTGAGCCAAAATCAAGAATCAGAAGCTTAACTGACCCAGCCACCCAGGGGCCCCTGAAGAATTATCTTCTACCCTTTTCCTCAACCCATCCAACCAACCTCCCCCTGCCCTCTGCCACCATTTTTAGCTGGAAAGTTACCTATGAAATAGGTGATGTGTTACTTACATTTATCTAAAAATGTGAGCATAAATCTATTTGTGCAGAAATTATTCTTAAATCAAATTTCCAGACTCAGAAACCTCCTGTTTCATTTGCGGTGGTAGCCTCAGATGAATTTTCCTCAGAGATACATTCTGTTGCTTTCTGAGTTGAAAAACATATTCTAGATGACTAATGTTTCAGCGCTATTTTCCCCTCAGCAACATAAAATGGACTTTACAATAGAAGGGACCTGATTTACTGACAACAGCTCTCTCTCAGTGGGGGGAGCATTGCCAAGTGCCTCCATAGGCTCTGTATTTAAGATGCTCCTTCTAGGAGGCTTTTATCAAAACAATGAGTAAAGCAGTGACACTCCTGGGAGAGTTACAGGGTAAAGAGAAAAATTGTGAGTTCGTGCCCAGGGCTGGCCTGGGGCTCCTATTAAGCCCTCTGTGAATTCTTTAGTCAAACACTTCCTTCATCCTAGAAAGGTGGCCATATTGTTTGTGGTGAGTGTGGAGCTGCAATTTTAAAATGGAGAGGATGGGGGCTTAGCCTACATACGCACATTACACACTGGACATTTATTCAGTGGGCACAGAAGAAGGAGATTGACAAGACCCTATGTTCCTGGATCTCATACAGAGCGGGCACAGAGTGAAGGAGAGAAATGGGGTTGGTCACACACTTCAGACACATGTGTCTGTCTACTTCCATTATCTATCTAGCACCTATTTATCTTTAAGGAGAGCACACACCCCTAAGATTTATTTATTATAGAAATGTCTTTGGAGGAGGCACTACCTTAAAAAAAATCTCCACTCAAGGCTTGCACTGAGCCTGTCTCTATGTAATTAGCTAATGATTTTCTTGCTTAAAGTTTGGCCACTTTTTTGCTCTAATGCTGAAAATATTTTTGGAAGAAGAGATAAAGTTTTAGTTATTCTCTGTGTTGAACTTGTTCTCCTTTTTTTACTGTGTTCTTCCATAAGACCCTTTCAGGAAGCATTATGAAAAGTAGGAGGGGCTACAAACTTTGGTCAGTCCATGGTGAATGGTGGGTCATTAGCTCTAGCTAAGGCTTAAGTTAAATGATACAGTAAGACCCTCTGAACTCTCAGATGTGACTCTCTTCATATGGGCAGCTTCTTGAAACACAGTTATTCAGGATGATTTGGAAGAGTCATTAGAATAATGCCTTCCTATTGGATTCCATACATCTAGGGAAGAGTGGAGCCTACCAACTACAAATAATGGCTAACGTATTATGTTAAATTGCATCTTTTTCTTAAATAATACTACATCTTAGGTAGCTCGTGTAAATCACTTTTCCTCTTGATCAACTGAATTTGATAAAATGCACTGCTTATGCACACTGGTCTTTTGTAAGCCCCTTAGAACAGGCTGAAGGGAGAGAAATGAAGGGAGGGAGAGTTATTGTTAAGTTATTCAATCTGATAAAAGAGTGTCAATGAAATCTACACCAGCACACAAAAGCAACAAATTAAAGGAGCCACTGTTAAGTTAAAATAAAAATCAGCTGATTAGCTGATTTAAGGATTAGCAACTCCTTGAAATTCTATGTTAGTAAATGCAGATGGTCTTTGCTTTGTTTTTCTGGGGAGGGGGGTAAGTTACTGGGGCCACAGTTATTTAAATCTGAGTTACATCCCACGATGAGAAAAATTAAATAAAAGTTTATTTAACTCTGGCACATAAACATGTCATGGCAAGACTACTGTGGTTAAAAAAAACACATTAATTTAGGCTTTATAAGTAAGCTGTCTCTGTTAGCATGTTTTTATCAAGGAAAAAATCGTCGAAGGGATAAAGCAGTAAATACAAATGTAAAAATAATACAAAGAATGTCAAAAGAGCCCATCCAGTCTATGAGTGGACAATTAATTGAGGAAGAAGCCAGTTCTCAGAAAATTAAGAGTTATTGTCTAGGATCCAGGAATATAGAATACAATGTATATTTTCTAACACAGAGCACTGCCCAGGCTAAGATTCCGGTTTTTGTTGTGAATATATGTGAATGTATACTAGAGTGGAAATGTTTCAGAGAAATAGTTACAAAATGTTTCATAACTTCTTGGAAACATTTTGTTATAAAATGTTTCAATTAAAGTGAATGGTCTGACAATTCCTAAACAGTTGCCTTTTTGTAATGAGTGCTAACATGCTGCTGTCACTGTTGAGAATTTGCTTCTGGAAAGGAGTCCTATAGAAACATTTAACAATCTACTATAATTTGCAATTAATAAATCACATGACCACTGGGTTGTGTTCAAGTTAATATGTGCAATCCTCTTAATTAATTCTTTTCTTTAAGATATTATTTATTTATTTAAGAAAGAGTGTGCACCTTGAGCTGGGGGGTGGGGAGGTAGGAGAAGAAGCAGACTCCCCACCGAGCAGAGAGCTGGATATAGGGCTCCATCCCAGGGTCCTGGGATCATGACTTGAGCCAAAGACAGACACGTAACTGACTGAGCTACCAAGGCACCCCCCCTTAAACAATTCTTATAAAATACACAGTTGAAGTGGTAGGTAATTATCTATATAGATATTGAACAACCAGTTCTTGAGATTGAGGGTTTAATGTTGCCCTGTTTTGTAATGTTTACCTATATTCTGTTAGTATGCCCATTGTGACCGATTTCAAGCTACCAACCAGACATCAACAAATTGCAGCACTGGGGGGAGAATAAGTAGCCCTCATTCCATAGTATTTCTACCAAATAGGTACAAAAAGAAGCAAAAATCCTCAAGAGCATAGAGTACATTGCAATAAAATAATTAGAAACTATTGCATTTCAAATGTTTATACCTTTTTGTATAATAAAATAATTTAACATAATCTTGTATAATATATTATGTAATTTTAAAGAATGGCTATATTTAAAAACAGGCTTGAAAAATTCCTGAAAATTTAACAATGGATTCCTGTGATTTACTATGAGCAGTCATGGTAAGACTTTCCAAACTAAGTAATATTTTTCCAAAAAAAATTTTATTTTCAGAGGATGAAAATTTAGGAGGCCTCCAGTTAGTATCTAGATGAGTACTTCCTACACATCCCATTTCATTTACCATCCCCTTCACGCTTCTTTAGGCATCTTCCAATACACATTTTCAGTGGGTGGGATGCAATAAGGAAATAAATGTTTCCTGTGAGCCAACACATTACTGTTGATCTCTGACATTTTGTTTTCACAGTCCTTCCTCTTCAGGTTGTTCCTCTCCTGTGAAGAGCATGTCCTATCACCATGATTTTCCATTTGGCCCATCCCATACTTGCCACAATGCACAGTGCTGCCCTAACTTCTCACACAGGAATTCACCCCTTCTAGCCCTGGGCATGGTCTTGAAAACAGGGACTGCAGAAGCACTGTAACTTACCTACTTTCTCTTCCATTTGATTTTTTCTGTGGCAAAATGGTGTCTATGAGATGGACTTCTAAATATTAACTGGGACATTTATTAAACTTTTGCTTGGCCAAAGCCTCTAATACAGCTTTGGAAAACTTCCCAGGATGTAATCTAAGATCAGTGTCTCCCAAAGCACAATTTAATGACATATTTCATGGAGTAGAATTAATAATTTTATACTATTCTACAAAGCCAACTACTGAGATGATGTGGGTGGTTATAACTAAGAGTCACCATCCATTCTGGGTTGCCTGATATAGTTCCAATTTATGTTTACTGTCCTGGTGTAGGTATTACTAGTGTCCAATGCACTCTGGTTTGGATGATTTTGATGATAGTTTGGATAATAGGAGTCCTGGTTTGGGTGATGAAGTATACAGTCGTCCTTTCCTTAACCCAACCATGGTTTCTTGTTCTAACTCCTGACTCAACTAGATACCTCAACAGACCTTGAAAATCAGTTCATCCCAATCTTCACCCAAATTCTGCTCTACAAACCTATACTCACAGGCTGCTATTTTTGTTATTGATATCTCTAATTTATCAAATTATTGAGATCTTTAAAAAAATTTCCCCTTCTTTTCCATATAAAATGATTTATCAACTTGTATCAACTTTCCATAGATTTTTAAACTGAACCCAACCCAACTGCTCGATCCTCATTCCCACTGCCACCAACATAGCTTAGGTTTTCTCTCCTGGGTTGCTGAAAATGTTTTCTAACTGCCCTCATTATTTTGTTTTTCCAATTCATCCTATACAGTTTCACCAGAGGCTGTGTGAAATCTATGAGGGAAAGAACCATCCCAAGGTCTCTTTGTGTTGCCATATTTAGAAGGCACCTGGCACAATTTTATAACTGTTATTTGTTAAATAAAAGAACTAATAAACACATGTTAAAGTACCTTCCCTAAACCAGTCACTTATGCCAAGGGCCTATTTAAAAATATGCTTTCAATATCCTCCCTCTATTGCTCATAGCAAGTCCTTCTTTCTCTACATCTGAGAGCCTGCATGCCTTGGCACTGTGTCTGATCACCTAGGCTCTTGTGCCAAGGGTCTTTCCATAGAAAAGTGGGAGCACTGGGAACATAACCTTCCAAGTATTGTTCTGTGCTCATCTGCCTTCATATCCTTGGTCCTGCCATTACCAAGACACCAATCATCTTCCTCCTTAACTGCCCCCAGTCTATCTTCCAAGGGTGTGATAAATCACTAAGTAAAAGGACTGATCATTGCAGCAAGAATTTAATATGATGCAAATTGTGGTGATCACTCCTCAGGTTTGCTAAAGGCATGTTTCTGTTTCCATAAGTAATCAATTGTACCTTTGGTGGGGGAAAACCAGTGCTTTTACAAATAATGCATTTCATGTTTCTAAAGTGAAACTAGATAAAAAATATGACACCCAAAGAGATGATTTAAGATGATTTATTTTATTCAGACTATCCCGGTTTACAGTAGCTTTTAGTCTTAAGACGAATATAAAATACTCCACATGATGTATTTTATGTATTTTTTATGGTTCCATCACTACATTTCTTTCTCTGGTAACTTTATAATAAATGCCATTAAAAAAGTTATCAGTAAAACAAAGTTAATATTTGAAAGTAAGTCTTCTAATATTTGAAGATAGGACAATATCCAAGAGGCCTTTCGTGTCTGACTTTTTTGACTCAGGAGTCTAGATAATAAGAAGTAGAAACAAATAACAATTTAAACAAGTGAAATAACAGCAAATATAGAATTGCTTTATTTGTATAGTTAAATCATACCCTTTGGAGTTATTTAAGGAAAATTAAGTAAACAATTTTAGTTCCATTTATAATTACTTACTAGACTTTGAGAGACAGATTTTATTCCCAATATTTTTTTCTGTGACTTCTTTTATAAAAATAGGGGTTTTAATAATTCCACAAGTAAGTATACATCTGAACTTTGAAGGGGTCAACTGTAGTTCAGGATTTGGAAGATAAAATGTTTAAATGAGCCTTAAGCTTAGTATAACACATGTGCTGCTTCTATCCTTTTTGCAATAATACCTCAGAGCAAATAAAACCAGCTGTGTAAATGAAAAATTCAAATTAGATATGTTCAGAACAGCCACTAGTACCAAGGAATCCATTTGAAGATCTATTCTATTCCTTCTGTTATTGAATACAAGCAAACAAATTGTCACTAAAACTTCATGAGTACCTGAATCCAGACATCTCTGATTTATGACAAAAATTAATGTAACCCAAAGGTTATTCCCTAGCAGAGCTAAAAGGGATCAGAATACAAGATACAGATAGATAACAGATGGATAGAGAGGTAAGTAGATAGATGATAGAGATAAATAATGGGTTTATGTCTAATATTATGAATATAAAAATGTTATCCTGAGAAATATAGTGGCCAAGAATTTTAAAATTACACATTTGTTTGTTGCCCATACGAAGCAATATATTTTGACAGTTCATTTATAATGGGCCCGAGTATAGTAATTGTGTACTAGCTAAATTGTGAGTTTTATTCATTAATTCTACTAAATAACCTGACTACAGCAAGTAAAGCCACAGTTAATTTAAGATTAGTACTGTGATTACAGAATGATGTCATTTTCCTGTGAAACATAGTTTTGAGAGATCAGTTCATCTTCCTATCTTTAAGAACGTCTGTATACAAATCTCTCCTTAGAAGTAGATGATTTGTCTTGATAAACGTGCGGGTTATATGAGTGTGGCCATTTGTCAGAATTGGCTCTAGTGAAGCAGGAATCCATTTTCATCTCACACAAATACATACAGCGTTAATCCAGGAGGAAACTCAGGTTTTTCCTCTCTGTCAGCATCCTTGGAGGCCTCAGGTATGAGCTAAAGGACGTGGCATACTTCTGGATCTTACTTCTGCTCTCTCCACCTGCCCTGAGCAGATCCCCCACTGTGTACCATCTCCATAGCACAATCAGTTGCTCCCAGGCCAGCCCTAGCTTGTGACAGACCCCAGCCCATGGTGGCCAGACTGATCACATTGTCACTGGATATCCCATTGTCAATTACTCCATCTCTACTGGGGCCCAGGAGCATGTTGGGAGTCACTGTTCAGTTTCCTGCTGCGGAAAACAAGCCCCCACTCCAGAACTCTAGGGATCTGGGCTATACCTCTTTAATTAGCAACTGCCACACAAAGAATGCCCTAGCACTGGGGGGTCTGCTGGGCCATGCAGCATGAATGGCAGGACTTAAGACCTGCAGCAGTACCTTCTGTTGTTCTGGTTTCCCCCCAAAACAGGAAGGCTTTGGAGTCATTTGATAAATGGTTGAAGGAGTGGTGGTCCCAAGTTATATGTTGCCTACAAATACAAGTGATACAAGATGTGCTATCTGTCTTTTATCATAAAGGGGTTGACCTGGCTTGCCCAGACCATTTGGCCCCTTAAAATTTTACAATGCAGCAGGCCATTCTATATTTGTAAAGTTAAACTCTGACTCTATGGCACTGTTTCACTTATAAGGATACCCTGAGTATGTGACCCTACCTGTGGACCATGGTCCATTAACACACTGCCATCAATACAGGGGACGAATACCTTGTTCTGCAGAAAGTCAGAGCATCAAGTTCCCTGGAAACCTTAACTTAGAAAATAAAAAATTTTTTTAAAGATTTATTTATTTATTTTAGAGAGAAAGAGAGAGCACGTGTGTAGGATGGAGGGGCAGAAGGGAAGAGAGAATCCCAAGACTCTGCCCTTAGTGCAGAGCCTGATGCAGGACTTGATCTCACAACCCATGAGATCATGACCTGAGCCAAAACCAAGAGTCTGATGCTTAACTGAGCCACTCAGGTGCCCCATAAACCTTAAACTTTTTTTTTTAAGATTTTATTTATTTATTTGACAGACAGAGATCACAAGTAGGCAGAGAGGCAGGCAGAGAGAGAGAGGGGGAAGTGGGCTCCCAGCTGAGCAGAGAGCTCAATGCGGGGCTCAATCCCAGGACCCTGAGACCACGACCTGAGCTGAAGGTAGAAGCTTAACCCACTGAGCCACCCAGACGCCCCAACCTTAAACTTTTTTAAAGCATTATGTAGACCAAACAGAAAAGAGTTTATGACAACTGCTGGATATAGTCCTATGTCTTTCTTTTTCACCTGGCATTATTCAAAAGTACTTTCTCATGCCACTTAATATTCCTTTAAAAGTAAGTCTTGACTGGCTATATATTATTCTGTCATATTGCTATATGATAGTCATGAAACTATTCTCTATTAGATATTTAAATTTCAGTAAATGTTGTTATAAAAATAGTACTGTGATTAAAAAAAATCTTGCTTATAACTCCATTTTCATCATTATTTCCTGAAAAGAAATCCCTAGACATGGAATTACTACTAGAGTATAGTGAATTCATACTGACAAACTGTTCTCCAGAAATGCTGTACTAATTTATAACCCACCGGCTATGTTTAGAGTGCTCATTCCCCACATTCTGTCCAGCACTGATATTGGTATTTTTCTTAACTTTTGCAATTTCTGATTATTATTGTTCTAATAGAGTTGACCCTTGAACAATGGGGGCTAGGAGTACTAACCCTCTGCAGTTGGAATTCTGTGTATAACTTTTGACTCCCTCAAAACTTAACTAATAGCCTACTGCTGACTGAAAGTTTTACTGATAACATAGTTGATTAACACATATTTTTGTATGTTATGCCCATTAGATACTGTATTCTTATGACAAAGTAAGCTAAAGGAAGTGTTAAGTATAAGAAAGAGAAAATGCATTTATAGTACTATGTTGTATTTATTGAGGGGAAAATGTGCATATCAGTGGATTTGCACAGTTCAAGGGTCAATTCTACTTTATTTTGATTAAGTTGAATATTTTCATGTGCTTATTGGAAATGCTTATTTTCTATTTTTTTCCTAAACTTCCCAGAGAAGGAGATAGTATAATTGCCTTCTGTATTATTGCATGTTCTCATAGTTATTAAATCTTTCTCATCTTTAATTTGATGTCATTACCCATTCAGTTTAAGACTCCAACCATGTTTTTGCCAGAATGAGAATTACTCCCTCTGATTTAACCAAATACTCAAAATACTCGTTCCATAACTTCTGTGTAAACTCTTTTATTATCCAGTTCCTGTAGGATGCGTGCCTTCACCTCTCCTCTTCCTTGTGGAGGTGCTTCTTATGGGTGCTTTCCATTTTGAGGTCCCTTGGGGTTCATGGCTGATCATTCTGGGATGTGAGAGTTATAAACAGTAAGGGAGTAATCCTGGCGCTTTTCATTTGGAGATTAAATGCAGATGCAGACCAATGCTTAACTAACCAAATTTTGGTTATTTCTTTGCTCTTCTCTAAACTTTCTCGGAGTTTTTACAATTCAATTTTTACTCTTGAGTTGCAGAAATGAAAGTGGAATGGATGCTACATGTAACAATATAGATGAATCTCACATAGTGTTACGTGAAAGAAGTTGGTCACAAAATTTTACATACTATATTTACAAGTGGTTCCATTGACTCGAAGTTCAAGAGCAGGCAAACTAATCTACAGTGATAGCGGTAAACTACCATTTACCCTTGGTTGGGGGAATATTGGCTGGAAGACCCTTCAGACCCTTCTGGGATGTCTTGTCATTTGATTTGGGGAGGGGTTCATTCATGGTATATACACATATTAAAATACATCAATTAAGAATTGTGTGCTTGCGACGCCTGGGTGGCTCAGTTGGTTAAGCAGCTGCCTTCGGCTCAGGTCATGATCCCACCGTCCTGGGATCAAGTCCCACATCGGGCTCCTTGCTCAGCAGGGAGCCAGCTTCTCCCTCTGCCTCTGCCTGCCACTCTGTCTGCCTGTGCTCGCTCCCTCTCTCTCTCTCTCTGACAAATAAATAAATAAAATCTTAAAAAAAAAAAAGAATTGTGCGCTTTACTGGATATATGATGTACCTCAATAAAAATTTAAGTGAAAGGGTATACTGTGCTCTGAGTCTTCTGTTAAGTGAGTAGTAAGCAATTTATTTATTTACTTTTCCCTTTTCTACCTGAATGTCTCTGCAACTAAATAATCTTAAACCTCTTTTGTAAGACTTTTATTCTGATGTTATTATCTGCTTCCAAATGACACTTAAGAAAATCATTTCTAACTAGAAACATTAGAAGTTACCAGAATAAAGCCCTATATAGTAAATTCTTGTAATTTTCCCCATAAAGCTAGATATTTTCCTGTAAATTTCATATATCTTTACCCACTTCTTAGGTTAGTTAAGCATCAGTAATTCTTAATATGGCAATGTCACAGAAATGCACTTTAATATTAATTATGCTAGATGTTAATACAATTAACTAGATTTGTAACCTCACCAAGAAATTTGTAAAGTTGCCTCAAGAGATTGGAAAAGCAAGACAGAATCTTCAGATCACTGTATTATGTCTACCTGATTAATGGCTTTTAAGAACTTTCTAAAAAATGTTTCTTATCTACTACCATATGTAGTTTTCACCCACTCTCAAAAAATAAATGGGAATAATCCTTTGTTTAGATCTTATTTATTTTGCCAAGCAAGAAACTAATGCATAATAATTCTTTTGCCAGAAACAGGGGCACCTGGCTGACTCAGTTGGTGGAGCATGTGACTCTTGATCTCAGGGTTGTAAGGGTCCAAGGCTTCTTCATTTAGTCCCGTGCCTGGACTGGGTGACTAGAACAGCTGGGAACCAGAACAGCTGGAGCTCGTTGAGTACCTCACTATGTAGTCTCTTCATACAATTGCTCCAGCATTGCAACTTTAGGGTAATTCAAAGTGCCAGAGTACATGGAAAGAGGGAGAGTGAGGTAGGGAAGAAGGGATGGGTGTGGGAAGAGAGAGAAAGACAAACAGAAGGAGGGAGAGAGAAAGAAACATTATGTTGGTTAAGGCAATTACAAGGATTTTGCCAAGTTTAAGGGGAGGGGACATAGACCTCACCTCTCAGTGCAGGAGTGTTAATACATTGGAAGATGAGCATGTGGAATGAAACAGATATTGATGTAGCAATAAAGTACAGTCTACTACAGGACACAATACTTGTCGCTCTGAATGAAAAACTGACTCAGTGTCAACCCGTGGCTTGCAGTCACTGTAGTCCCACAGCATCCTATGAGTAGAAGCACCCCATGCTTGGTTAAATGCTCAGCTGTTGTCATCTTGAAATTCTTTTGTTTTTTTTAAGATTTTATTTATTTCTTTGACAGAGAGAGAGATGGCAACAGAGATAACAAAACCAGGGGGAATGGGAGAGGGAAAAGCAGGCTTCCCGCTGAGCAGGGAGCCTGATGTGGGGCTCAATCCGAGGACCCTGGGATCATGACCTGAGCAGAAGGCAGATTCTTAATGACTGAGCCACCTAGGTGCCCCATCTTGAAATTCTTAATACATATTTAATAGGAGACCCACATTTCATTTCACAAAGAGTTTTGCAAATTATTTAGCTGGTCACGCTGAATTGCTACCTGTACTTCAGGCTTTTCATTCACTGGAAAAACAGGTAAGAAAATAGGGTTATGGTTCACTGGGATGATTAACTCTATGGAAAATCAGATTGCTAATAAACTACAGAAGTAGTTAGGACATCAACTGGTACATGAAAAACTAAAGGAAGCCTATAAAAGAAGTACGACCAAGGGAACACAGCCTCTAGAAACAAAAATTTTCATCATCCCATAAAATGCTGGCTGAAGGCAAAAGCACTGGGTAGAGGAAGAGGGAAGACACAATTATCAAATAAAGCCTGGGGACTAGTTGCAGAAACAGGACTGTGGCATGTAATTGCATTTTATTCCTTGTATTTTCATGCATATATTTATTAACCACTATTGTTCTTTCTTCTTTTATCTTTGTGTGTGTGTTAGTGGTTGACTATACTATGTAGTCTGTGGGCTACAGGGTAAAAAGAAAGGATTACGAAGAACTAAGGAAGGAATGGACATAATTTTGACATTTTGAATCATGATGGCTGCAGTAATTAAAGAATTTGGATTGATCATCTTTGGGGAGTTGGTGAGCATATTTTCAGGTGTGAGACCATTAACTGCATTATATGTTGCATTATAATTGCACAGTGTGTGTGTGTGTGTGTGTGTGTGTACATGTCATTGTGTCTGTCTTAAGAAGTGATTTGTACTGGAAATATGCCTTCTTTTCAGGCCATGTAGCATCTATGAGGAATTATACTGGGGCATTCCTTATTTTATGGAGCAAAACTTGGCTTCCATTTTAAAAGCTGAAAATACCAGATCCTTCTTTTCCCAGCTTTCTTGCTTTAAGGGGTGTGCACATAACATAGGCATTAGACAGTCGTGTATTGAAATGAAAGTAGGTGATGTAAAAAATTGATTCTAGTGGTGGATTGCATGGGTGGCAATAACTGTATTCATAGTTTCAATCTTTGGTATCATTTTGAGTACTGTTTTGCTCAGTGAGCTTCAGTCCTGACTCTCCAGCCTTTTAGGTGAGCTCCTCAGTATCATTTTCTTAAGTTCCTTTTCTGTTAATTTCAGCCAGAGTCAAGTTTTGTTGATTGCAAATGAGAACTTTAACTAATACATACAAAAAGATTATCATAAAACTTTAAGAGTAATTGGGAATTAAAAAAAAAAGTACAGCATAATCCCATTTTTAAGGGTGGGAAAGGGAAATACCCATAGCAAAAATATTGGGTAGAATACACAAAAATTCAAACAGTAACTATTTCTGGTTTGTGGGACTATACGAAGTTCTTCTCTCTCTTCTTTCCTTTCTTCCTTCTCCTCTTCTTTTTCTTCTCATTATCTTTCATTCTCTGTTATTCCCTCTTTTCTTATTTTCTTTTCTTCTTAAAACATCTTTTCTAGTACTCATTTACTGCATATAGGACAATTATTTGAAATGTCTTTGATGATTCTTAAAACAGTCTTAAAATCTATAAAACATTTATAGATTTTAACAAATTATAAAAATGGAAAGGAACTTAGAAATTAAATACTCCAGCATCTTCACTCATTCAGGACAAGATATTTGGGACGTGAAATGTTACTAACTCAAGGTCACACAGCCAAGTTCAAGGTAGAGATAACTCTAGAACATGGATCTTCACTCATTCAACAAATGTGGATGTGTCAGGCACTGTTCTAGGCACTGGTGATAGATTAATGAATGAGATAAAGTCACCGTTATCCTGAAGCTTAAATTCTAGTGGGAAAGACAAACAATAATCAGGAAAAATGATAAATAATATGGTTTTAAGTACAAAAAACTCAATAGGAAGTGATCAGGTGAGTAGATAGGAAGGTTAGGGGAGATTCTTTGTAGAGTTTACACTTCAGCTGAAATATAACCAATGAGAATGTGATAGATTGGGGGGATTTGGGAAAAGCATTGCAGGAATAATGAACAGTCAGTGTGAGGCACTGAAGTAGACATGAGTTTCACACAGTCAAAGAACAGAGAAGGTCAATGCAATAGGAACATGGGGGTAGGATGGGAGATATGCCATGACATGTGATCAGAGATGTAGAAAGGGACCCAAACACTTAGAACTGTATGTGCTATGGTTAATTTTTTTATAACAAGTTGTAGCCACTGGAAGTTTTATTGCAAGACAGTATGATCTAAGGGGTTCCTGGGTGGCTGGTAGTTAAAGCATCTGCCTTCAGCTAAGGTCAGGATCTCAAGGTGCTGGGATGGAGCCCCACACTGGGATCCCTATTCAGCATGGAGTCTGCTTCTCCCTCTGCCTCTCCCTCACCCGCACCCCCCACCCACAACTCTGTCCTTCAAATAAATAAGTAAAAACTTAAAAAAAAAGACAGTGTTATCTGAGACAAAACGTAAGCAGAAAGAGTTAAGTTAGCTTTCTGGATTATATCAGAATCCCCAGGAGGGCTTGTTAAAACACAGGTTTTGGGGCCACTCCCCCAAAATTTCCGATTCACTATTTCAGAATTTGTATTTCACAATTTCCCAGATGATGCAGATGCTGCAGGTCCAGGGACCACACTTTGAGAACCACTGGTCTGGTGCCATATTCTTGGTGACAGACGGTAATGTCTTAGACAAGGGTGGTAGCTGTGGGGTGGAAAGCAGTAAAGAAATCGGGGATACACTGTGACAATAAAGCCAGTAGGACTGATTCAGTCATCTAAAGTGGGGGTAGTGGAATGGCTTGAAGTGCAAGGGGACAGCGATGCCGGTTACCAAGATGGGAGAGACTGAGGGGTGAAGAGAGAGGGCAAGAAGGGAAATCAATGGCTAGGCGGTCTTTTGTTGTTAGGTATCTCATTTTGAGTTTCAAGTTATACAGGGAGAGATCACAAGCAGAGAATGAGCCTTGTAAGTCTACAACTCAGGTGTGAGGCTGACCTGAAGACACAAGCCTGTGCCACCAGCATACTGATGAGACCGAATGAGACTATGGAAAAAATAAAGCAGAGTAGAAAAATGGGCTCTGAAGCATTCCACCCTCTTTAAAGTTTTGGTAAAAGAGAGCAAAGGAAACAGAGAAAGCTGTCAGCATAGCAAGAGGGGGAGCAGGAGGAGATGAAGCCATGACAGCGGAGGAGGGGAAGGATGTCCAAGGAGGAAACAAGTGAATGAGGGTAGGCTGGGAATGCCCGCTTCACCTGGCAACATGGGGCTCATGGGCGACCGACATGGGGAGTTTCAGGGACCTGAGAGCATCAGAGGTTGATTGCAGTGAGTTAAGAAGTAAACAGGACATGAGAGAGCAGAAGCAGAGAATGTGGGCAAATCCTCAGAGACGTTTGGCTTTGAAAAAGGAGACAGGGCAGCTGGGGGAGACTATGGACCGATCAAGGGAAGGGGGCTTGTAGGTCTGGGGGGCGCTTTTGATTTCAGGGATTCCACATCACGATTAAGGGCAGACAGGGAAGGCCACACAGAAGGCAGCATCTGAGGCTGTCCACGAGGGATCGATTCTGCAGGGACTGAGTCTTTGGGTCATGGAAGAAGTTGCCCAGGACTGTAGCTGGGAGGGAGCAGAGGGCAGTAGGACAGAGGTTTCCTGCTCCCAAGAGCAGGAGACACGGGGCTTCTTTCTTCTTCCTGCCACCCTCGGAGAGTGACCAAGTACCATAGCACATTCATTAATTGCCATATCTTTGCCAAATAATCTGGGAAGCCACAGGGATTGGTTAGGAGGTAGAAGAGAGAAGGGAATAGTAGATCCCTGATGAAAGGAGGTAAAGCCAATGAGTCTTGGACATGTCCAGAGAGTTTTGGAACCATGAGGCAAACTTGGTTTAATACACAATAATATAAGAACATTTTGACCAATGAGTGACATAGTGAAAATGATCCATGAGTGGCACAGAAGGAAATAAGGTGCCTTTATAATGTATAGTATATAAATAGTTGGGATAGAAGGGGTTGGCATGAAATGTTTTACCTCCTCAAACCTGAGGAACAAATCATCTTTTAAAGAGGCTCTGTCGTGCCTTATTTTTTTTAATCTTCCACGATTTGTGACTTCATTAGTTAATCTGACTACAGAATCTAAACCCCTAATCAAAGTGGTAAGAGTTATGTGTTTTAATTTAAAACATGCAAATACTTAATTTGGTATTCAAAATGAACCAAGTAGCCTGGGATCCAGATGTTAATAAGTTCCAAGTTTTTATACTACTAGCCATCTGCTCAAGCAGCAGACATATTGAAAGCCCAGTAATATAGATACACCAAGTATTCATGGAGATGAACTAGAAATACATTCTTCAGGAAAACCCATTTCCACCTCAAGATGTGCTACAACACACGTCTATTGCATTGTGTTCTTACGGTTATGACTGCTAAGGATACTTCACATGGTAATGACTTTGTTTCAGATGTAACCTATATATGTTGGTGGTTTTGCCTGATCTGCTCAAAATAGTCTATCCTCCTGTGGGAAGCCACTAGGAGCAAAGAGGCATTTAGAGTTAAATGTAATTTTTATTCATGAGCTCACTCACTCTTTCTCATTCTCTTGCTTTTGATGTCTCTGCGTGTGGTAGGTTCAGAGAGGTGCAGCATTGCTAAGCACGCAGAAGTCTGGATGTTTGTTTAAACCTTTTGCACTGCACAAATCTGGCCAGAATCTTCTGAGTGTGCAGCATTTCTTGGAATTTTGCTAGTAGTACCTCCGGTTTTCTTTACAGCTGGCAGTCCGGGGCCAATTGTCTATCTTGTGGCATTTTGTCGCTTCTTCTCTGAATACAGACAGCAAGAGACCAATGCAAGGGGGTTCCTGGGTGGCTCAGTGGGCTAAAGCCTCTGCCTTTGGCTCAGGTCATGATCCCAGGGTCCTGAGATTGAGCCCCGCATCAGGCTCTCTGCTCAGCGGGGAGCCTGCTTCCCTTTCTCTCTCTCTGCCTGCCTCTCTGCCTACTTGTGATCTCTGTCTGTCAAATAAATAAATAAAATATATATAAAAAAAAAGAGAGACCAATGCAGGTACTGAGTGAATATCCACATTTTAAGAGAGAAAGAAAGGGCTGCATTTTTGGCATTACCTTTATGTGACATCAAAGGATGCCCCAGGATAAAGAGCCAGCTATGGCTGTTTCAGATTGAAGACACTGAATAGTTATGAGGAACATTCTGCCTCTAGGTTGTAAATTTTAGTACTGATAACTTAAACCCTTTTTTTTTTAAATTTTAAAAAAGATTTTATTTATTTGAGAGAGAGAGCACACATGTGTCAGCAGGGGTAGGGGCAGGGAGAGGGAAGAGCAGAGACTCTGTGCTGAGTGTGGAGCCTGACACGGGGCTTGATCCCATGACCCTGAGATCATGACCTGAGCCAAAATCAGGAGTCGGCCGCCCAACTGACTGAGACACTCAGGTGCCCCAACTTTAGTCCTTTAGACAAAAAGTCTTTTTTAGCTCATAGAACTCACTTTATATTAACCTAATTTATTTTTGGTATTCATTCATCTAGTTTATGTTAATTTCCAGGTTAGTGCTAGGTGCTGGCTGAGGCACTGGGGATCCATTCGTGGATAAGCTTTTATGAATAACTACTCAGGAAGAGGCTTCTCTAGGAAGACACTTTCCGCCCCACTTCCACTGAGTCAGTAACTTTTTCTATGCCCCCATGGCACCAGATACATTATTTGACAAATATTTCTTTTTTTTTTTTTAATATTTTATTTATTTGTTAGAGAGAGAGAGAGCACAGGCAGACAGAGTGGCAGGCAGAGGCAGAGGGAGAAGCAGGCTCCCTGCCAAGCAAGGAGCCCGATGCGGGACTCGATCCCAGGACGCTGGGATCATGACCTGAGCCGAAGGCAGCTGCTCAACCAACTGAGCCACCCAGGCATCCCTTGACAAATATTTCTTAAACCTGTTGTTAGTCAGGTACTGCTACAAAATGAACAATCACGACTATAAACCCTCATACATACAACATCAAGCATTTATTCCTCAACTGCCCATTCAGTGGGTATCACCTGATGGAGGTGTCTCGGCCGAGTTTGGTTCTGAACTCTGACATAGGACCAGGTCTACTCCATTCATTCTTTGTCTTCCTTAGACCACTGGATACCCAAGGATCTCCTAATAGCATAGGCAGGAACACAAGAGGGGCATGTGGAAAAGCGATGCTCTTGTGGTCAAAGCTGGCACGCTGACCCATTCTGCTAGCCACACAAGTCACCTGGTCACATGTACCATCAGGGGCGTGGGGTGTATGCATCTTTCTTAGGGTCTGGTTGAGGAGGGAGGGAATGACTGTTTGCTCAACAGTCATCAGCTTTATCCCAAGCAACTGCTATGTACCAAGCATCTGTCATTTAACAGGCAGATACAGTGTGGCTGGTTAAAGGCAACATAGGTAGGGGCTAAGATTTTAGATCCTGGGGCCACCTGGGAGGCTCAGTCAGATAAGCATCTGGCTTCAGCTCAGGTCATGATCTCAGGATCCTGGGATGGAGCCCTGAATTATTGGGTTCCCCACTGAGCAGGGGAGTCTGTGTATCCCTCTCCCTCTGCCCCTCCCCCCTCCCAGCTAGTGCTCTTTTTCTCTCTCTCTCAAATAAATGAATAAAGTATTTAAAAAAACTAAAAGAATCTGGATCCTGAAGTCAGGCAATCTGTGAGTTTTGGTTTTTTCATTTATTAAATCTATGATCTTACACAAATTTTGTATCTTCTCTGGGCCTCAATTTCTACATCAGTAAATTGAAAGTGACATCAGTGTAGCTGTCCCACAGGCTTCTGGTGGGGATTGAATAGATAATGCATGCAGAGCTTTAAATTTAGACACTGACACTGTATAAATGCTCAATAAATGGACACTAGCATCCTTAATACCAGGCATCCCAAATAACCAAGAAAAGCATCCTTGCTTTGGAGGTGCAGGGGAGAAAACTAAAGTAAGCTTAGTCTAGCATCTATTCCACTTGGTCACATGAGTCCATTGATGCATCTGCTTTGCCAAGAGCACCGTGAGCTCCTCAAGGACAATCTTTCTGCCTCCGCTCCTAGCTGCTGGCACAGGCTGGCACTCCAGGCATGTTCATGATGAACCACTAAAATCCAGTCCCCTCCCCACCGTGCTTGCCATAGCCCTGCTGTTAAAGCTACCCACAGTAGGATCATTTTGGTTTTTGTTTGTTGTTTTCATTTCCAGTCTGTTGCAGACTGGTGTTTTTTGTCTCTACTCTGTTTGGTGAGATGGGTCCCTTGGTCATAGGCTCGTGTGTCGTGGCCATGTCAAATTGCCATAAAAGTTTCTCTTTTTTTTTTTAAGATTTTATTTATTTGTCCGAGAAAGAGAGCCCAAGCAGGGGGAGCTGCAGGTAAGAGCAGGCAGAGGGAGAAGTGGACTCTCCACTGAGTAAGGAGCCTGGTGTTGGACTCGATCCCAGGACCCTGGGATCATGACCTGAGCCAAAGGCGGATGCTTAACCGACTGAGCCACCCAGGCATCCCTGCCATAAGTTTCTAAATGTTTACTCATGATTTCTGCCCTGATCTCTCTGTGAAGTAGTAACATTCATTCTGCACACAAGTACCAGTTCCCTGACCCCCCCTACTCTCCTAGGAATAGCGTTACTGTTACTGTTTGTGAGCTTCCTCATTAAATAGTCTGATGGAAAATCCTTGCAGAGTAAAGCATGTGGATAAGCAGACGTGCCCTTTCTGCAATCCTTCCAGAAACTTAAAGCCAAGGGGCAAAACCATCATTTATCTTGTCAGCGCTTCTCTCTCAGCTAATTCATCCCTGCTTCTTCTCCACAGCTTGGCTTCCCTACAAGAACACAGCAGAAGCCACTGCAGAGGCAGGTATGTGAAGGGGCAGGTGACTCCAAAGAATTTAGTTCAGGGATTTCTGAGAATGATTCAGGCTCTGAAACCCTTCCAGTGAGGGACTATCAACAGCAGGAAAAGACCTTGGCCTCTGCCAGAAATGTGTGAGGATTTTCTCAGAGGTGCCCGTGACTGTCAATAACATTTGCTGAGAACTCAGGCAAGAGCTAATGCCTGAGCATCAAGTATTTATGGGCTGTTTCCCTCCTGGCTACTTCTGGATTCTCAAGTAGTCCTACTGCATAACCTAAGTGGATCTTTCCAGCTGTGACTCGAGCATTGGCTCCTTCTACCTAGTCTAGGCATGGAGTGTATCCAAACCTCCCAAGGAATGAAGAGCTTCCGGCTTGGAACAGGTATCTGAAACCTGCAGGCCAAATCCCTCCCTTCTGCATCTCATTTGCTGCCCTCACAGGCCCAACTGACCTGAGCTGGAGCTGCTCTGATCTGTGGTGGGGGAAGGGTAGCAGAGCATTTTGGTCCCCCCAACCTCTAGGAGCTAGTGGAGGAGTGTGAAGCTGGGTCATCCCCCCTCTTGTGCTACCTACTTCCAAGGGGGGCAGTCTTCCCCATCAGACTGGATGTGCCTTTGCCATCCAATACCCCAAACTCTCTCTGAACACCCCCTTCTCTGCCTATTGTGGGGTGCTTCTTCACCCACACAGATCTGACGGTTCAGGGGGCTCTTCTGCTCTCCCTCCTCCCATCTTCTATCCCCTATTTCTAGAGCCTCATCACTGTGCAAGACAGGGATAATGTCAGTGGGTGGGAGGCATGGGGAAAGTTTTGGAGTATAACCAGGGATGTATCTGAGAAAGGTGACTAGATTTCCTGGGGACAGGGGAGAGACCAACCTTGTCTAGTGGACGAGAAGTATTTTTCACTGCACAGTATTTAAAAAGGGAATTTAGAGAGACCCTGAGATTCTTCCAACTCACTGTCCTTCAAGTAGCCATTGAAATCAGAGGTTTCATTTCTGGGGCCCTGGTCTGGGCTCCAGCTCTCTCCCAGCTGACTGTTGGCTACTGGGGACATTCCAAACATTCCAAGGTTCCTTCAGCTAGCAGCATTTAAGCAAACAAGAAAACAAACAAAAAACTACAGCATCAAACTTCTGCTTAAAAAAAAAAAAAATCCTTCTGATGAAATCCTAAAAACCTACAACACAGATTTCAGATTCGTTAACCTTAAAGCTACCCTTCCCATCTTGTTGGGAAGATGGGATCCCTCTCTTGATATGCACACCCTTTAAGTAAGTGAGCTGAACAATACCCATGGCTCTTTGTGCAGGACCGTGTTTGCACGTAGGGCTTCTTCCTTCCATCTCCACATGCACAGTCTACTCATCTTTTATCCCCTTATTCACGTTCTACATTAAATCTCCCTTGGTATCCCAGAGTATCATGCCTTGCACATACTAGTCCACATTAAATACCCCTGGAATGAAGACATTAAAGCGAAAACTCCTTACTCTTCTTTGTGGAGGGCAGTGTTCTTTTTGTGCTTTAGTCAAGCCAATGAAGACTTATGGTTTCTAACTTCTAGAGGAGTATTATATAATGAGGATTTGTTTGATGGAGATGTAGCTTTGGAAATTATGGTTCAACCAAATGATTGAATGAATGAACAAATGAATGAATGGATGTATGTATGGATGGATGGATGGATGAACAGATGGATGGTTTTGACCTGTTGTCGGGGTGTTAGAAGTTTTGCTTCATTTTCTATTACACCTGGAAGGGTTTTCCTAATAGCGTATGATTTCCCCCCTTTCTTTCTTCCTGTCTCAAATCTAAGATATTGTACTCATTGTGTCAAAACATCTGACTTTGAAGGAAATTACTTCTTTTAAAACATGCATAGCAAGTTTCCAAGTCATAGTGCAAATGAATAGTTGCCAAATCTATGTATCAAAAGTCTAGAGAGAAAGATCTACTTCCCAGAATCATAGATGATACAAAAACCATCTTTTACAGAAACGGAAGCAGGGGTGCAGAGGAACCCCCCCACCCCCACCGTGTTCCCATAGATGGTGGCCATGTCGGGACTAGACCCCCACCCTACAGATTCCCTCTCCATGAGCTCACCACTAGGCTCCCTCCCATTGTTGGAGCCACTCACTCATCTTTTGTGTGGATTTGAGGCCCTGGGAGAGGCAGCAGGACATGGATGGAAGACTAAGGCTGGAGCTGGGACTCTGGACTCACTCTAAATGTGGGACTCTCACACCTTCTAGTGCTAATTGTTGGCCATGTCATCTAATTCCCTGCAGGTGCTTCCTTGTTAGTGTTATGGGGATGGGTCTTACCTATCATCTCTGGTGTTGTCATGAGAACCAAGGAAAAGACTTTCTACTCTTTCCATGTGGACTCTACGGAGGTGATGCTCCGTCCTTTTTGTGGATCACACCATGAATCACATGATGTTGGTTTGTCCCAGCATTGGTGATGTTACTTGGAGCCATTAGTTAAGTTGGTATCTACTGGGTTTCTCTACTATAAGGTAGAAAAATTAAAATTTTTCCTTTTAATTAACCAGCAGTTTGTGGGGTGATTTTTTGAGGCTATGTAAATATCCTTGTTCTTCATCAAACACATATCTAAAAGTTTTGGCATGTGCTGATGACTCTTGCCTGAATCGATTATTTCTCTGTTGGTGGTAACGTGGTGAAATCTTAACTCCATAATTTCTTCCACATCCATTAGCTGCCTAAACTGAACGCTGATAATATTAACAATGAATAACAAGAAGATTGCATCAAGGAATTTACATAGGCTTTTAAAAACTCCATCAATAAATACTCATGTCCCAGGAACTGTGGTTAAGCACTGGGGGTACATCAGACAACAAGATATCACTGTCCCTCTCTCCATGGTGCTTACTGTGTAATAACATATAACAATCAACACAAGAGCAAATAACTAAAAGTAGGCAAAATCTGCAAAATGGGCCATGGGATCGTATGACCAGCATGTCAGGGAACACTATTTAATCTCCATAAGTGGTGTTGAAAAAGAAACAGAGAAGGGGATGGCATTTGATGGTGAGAGCATTAGAGGAAGAAAAGTAAAGTCAGGCGAGGGACCCTCATGGGCAGGGGCTGGGACAGAGGTCTTTTAGGGATGGATGCCCCTCCTTACCCAGTGAAGCTCTCGCTCCAGCACTCCTCCCAACCCCCCCCCCCCCGGCCCGCGCTGGTACTCTGACAGAACTGAAAGCCAGTATGCTTGAATTCCCCTTGCCATGAGGGAACAACCATTGGTCAGCTAGTCTCAAGGGAGACGTTGCTTGACCTCCAGCCTCTTGTTTCAAACAGGCCCAGTCAGAAAGATGCACTTGTGTCTTGGAGAGAGAAAAAAGAAAGCTCTCCCTAAAAGTATTGGGTTATACCTCAACATGCCAGATTTTACTCCAGAAAAACAGGCCCTGAGATAATGTTCTAGACTAAGGATGTACAGTCAAAATCTTAGCTGGGTGGCCATGGAGAAGAGATTCCTGTGCTTCTCTCTCAAGGATGCTGCTAGAAGAAAGTGTGATTACATTTGAAGAGTGTTCAGTGCCTGCACATAACTAACAAGATGTGTGTACTAATGGCTGGGTCTCATTATTATCTTATTTCTTTCTCATTTACAGACAGAGTATATTTTGGTGATTATTATTAATATGGCACAACATACCAACAATTAGTATAATATAGTATGGCCTAATGTAGGGTGACACATATAAAAAACCTTGCATTATATATACATATATATATATAAACACATTTTATACATTATACATTTTATAATATATATATAAAAGATTTATTTATTTATTTTAGAGGGAGGAGGGGAGAGGGCAGAGGGAGAGAGAATCCTCAAGCAGATTCTCCACTGAGCGCAGAGCCCAATGCTGGGCTCGATCCCAGGACCCTGAGATCATGACCTGAGCTGAAATCAAGAGTGGGCCACTTGACCAACCATGCCACCTAGGTGCCCCCACATAATATATTTTATTTCAATGTAATATTCACTAAGATAGTTTTCTGATACAATTTTATATCGTATAGAAAGAAAACAAACATGGTTTTTGACCTCTGCTTTATTATCAAAAAAGAGTTTTAAGATCCAAGCTTGAACTTAGGTGCGATACTGATTTTTAAAGATTGGCAATTATAAAACTTAAAGAGTCACTTTGCTCCTCACTGCTAATGGTTATAGCTGGACTTTTTCACACACACACACAAAAAGTCTTCACAAAAGCCCGAAAACTTGTCCTTGTAATCCCTTCATGAAGGGTCTATCTGAGGGAGGCTGAGCAGGGTCACTAGGTTCTGTGTGAGTCAGGGGCAAGACAAAGCCCATATTTTTGGCTGTGTACCACTAACGCTGCCTTCCACAATAAATCCATGTGACTGTGAAAGGCACCTGACCCCATACGAATAGTACATCATACATTTCCAAACTGAGGTGACAGGGTATTTCCGAAGTGATTGGAGTTGTATGGTATTACCATAAGGACATATGCTTTTCAATAAGTTGGCTAGAGCTCATACATCTAAATGAGGCTTTCCCATGGAGCAGTTATTGTGGGAGAGGATACACACATGCTCACAGAGGTGCCATTTCTTAAAATACTTCGGAGCTCTGTTTTTGGAATAGCTGTACGATACTTCTTTTTTTTAACTACCTAAGAATGATCAATGCCTTGTCTACTCTATGATTGTATCTTATCCCAAAATAAAAGTAAATTTCGATCATGCTTATTATTCTCCTTGTGTTGTTTCCCCAAATGTATCCAATCTCTAAATATCAAGATAATCTAACCAACATGAAACATATCACACTTCAGATTTGTGGGTCCAGATTCAAGTTCACACACTGAGGAGGACATGACCTTTCCCCAGACAAGGGCTGAGGAGAGGCGCTGGGTATCTGAGCTTTGATTCTCTGGTAGAAGTAAGAATCAGGGTAGTGCCTCTTGGGACAAGCACCCAGCCTATGTGATCATCGCACCTGGCATTTACTGAAGCTCGAAAGCCTAGCAAGTGTCTGAGCCAAGACTGAATGTAAGTCTGACACCAGACTGTGCAAAACTCCTTCTGAGTTTCCCCAAATTGTAGTAGGAGTTATATACCTGGGGTAGGGCCCCTAAGCAGAACTTTTGTCTCCAGCTGTAAGGAGCCTCATTGATCCCAGTGTGCTTTGCAAATATGAACTTTTCATGGGAGCTGGGAGGGTTGGAAAGATGCATTGTGCCGCACCATTTTCTGTACACATTCCTTCACTTACTATTCTAATAGCTTATCATGCTTATTAGGAGGCGATCATAGTGCTAAGTCTTGGAATTATAATAGTAGCAGCCCAGTCTGTGTGTTTCCAGTGCAATGGAGTGGTAGTCAAGAATTAGTGACATTTTTACCTATGTGTGTAGTGAGAATGATGGAGAAATAATCCCTTCTTTGCTTGTTATCTTATTAGTTTTTCTATAACTATGACATATTAATTGCAAAATAGGAGCATACAAATTTATGTTTTAGTGTCCATTATTTCAGAGGGCCATTCCCACCCTGGTGGACGTTTGGGTGGTGGTTGAATGGTGCTCTTTGGTCCAGACCTTTTTTTTTTTGGACAGTGAGAGAGAGCACAAGCAGTGGGGAGAGGCAGAGGCAGAGGCAGAGGAAGAAGTAGGCTCCTCACTGAGCAGAGAGCCCAATATGGGACTTGACCCTGGGACATGATCCCAGGATCATGAGCCGAAGGCAGACACTTAATCAACTGAGCCACCTAGCACGCCCCCCCACCGCCTCAGCAGATACCATTCTTAACAATCCATTGATGGGCTCCCTCTGGTTCCACTCCAGCACTCTCATGAAGACTTCGAGTGGGCAGTCTCCAAGGAGAGCATGAGTCCTGGAAACCGGCTCAAACTAACCCTGTGCAATTATTCTCTGTCTTTAAACTAACAGACTCTCTCAAAGACACCCCTACATAGGGCATTCGTCCAGGACTCTTTGTGTTGAAAATGACGGAAAACCCAACTGAATCTAAGGCAGAAAAGTGGTGGGGTGTGGGGGAGGGTTTTTGGTGGATTTTTTTTTTTTTTTTTTTCTGGCTACAGAACTTACCATCAGATGTGCATGGCTGACGAGTGGCCCCTATCTTGGTTTAACATCACTCTCTGTGGTGACCCCCAGTGGCTCCAGGGTCACTCCTTACTGGCTTGTTCTAGTGGATCCCCCTGCCCCCCTTTTCACTGGGAGGACTTCTGATTGTCCCCATGGCCTGAGACTTGGGACACTCTATAACTGGCCCTTCCTGGGTCACAGGTCAACCCTCCACTGAGAGCTGGATGCATGAGGGGAAGTGGTGGCTGGGGGGCAGGGCGTGGCACAGGTGTCTTCAGGGAAAGAGTGGTACTGTTTGCAGAGTGCAAGGTCAAACCAGCAATGCCCACAGGCATGACCTCCGAGGGGAGTGGTGCCCAGAGGACTATCTGAGATCCATGTAGGTTATTTACCATCGACCACGTAGAATTCCCTCCTAGTCAGTGACACTGAAACCATGAATGAGAACAGGACAGCAGTGTGCCGGCCCCTTCTCCATACCTCCTTTCTACTGGAGCTCCAGGACTGGGTGTCCAGCAGACTGGGTGCCCGGCAACCTGGCGGTCTCTGCAGGTGGGCTGCGCTGTTCTGTGCATCCACTCGGGCTGACCCACTGGGGCCATCAGACCAAATCGGAGACATGAGCGCTTGACAGAATATTCAGGTATTCATTTGGCAGGAGAAGAGTCTTTAGGGGTAACCTACCCTGAGTGCTCATAAATCCAACCACCGCCACCAAAACCTAGGTGAGGAGTCTCACTTGAACTGGTTAGACATTTAGTTCTGGAAGTGTCCTTGGCTTGCCCCCTGCTCCCTTATTTCTGCCCCTCAGTTATTTTCTTGGGTGGATGATGCTGTTCCCTTCTTGGGCCGTCTCACCCTCGGAACAGATGAGCAGATTTTGCCCTTTGTTTCCTGGGGGAGCGCCCGTGTTGCATCCTCAGCTCTGCATCCTCAGGGATAAGATCTCCTTTTGCAGACTGACAAACTGCAGTCATTTAAAAGAAATGCCACCTCACACAGAGGACGGTGTTGGTGGAGTTTTAATGAGCTCTGCTGAGCATCCGGGTCCTTGGTGGAGAGACAGGGCCATTGTTTTTGCTGGTCCGTGACTGAATGGAGGCAGGAGAGGGGACGGTGCCCATGGGGCTGTCTTTGCAGCTGGCATGCATGCGTGTTCCAGCCTTGAGCACTGTCTGCAGCAACATCCACTTTATCTTCAAGGTCTCAGCATGGCGATGAGATCAGTGTGCTTAAAATACTGGCTCAGATAGATTAAGAATCATCCAACAAAACCCATGTTGCAGAATCCTGTCCCCTCTATTCACATTTCCAAATCCTGAAATTATAGAGTACAACTTCTCTAATAAAAGTATGAATACCCACACACGCACAGACATCTGTAGAAAGCTTTCCCACAGAAAAGCCTTTCGGCTCCACACTTTTAAGTCTTTCAAAGACTTCACTTTCCAGGAGCATCTAGAACATCATTTAATCCTGTATGATGGTCTTGTAGCTCCTTACTTAGCCTTTCTGGGCCAGTGGTGGGAGGGAGCTATACAACTCAATCATCTCAGACAAGCCCAGAAAATAAGGTTGTTTTCACTCAGTCCTCATTCTTGGTCACTTTTCCAGAAAACTGCCTGTTTCAATTTCAAGTTCAGTGCTATCATACAGTTCTGCACAACTGAGCCCTGAATTACTGTGAGGAGATAGAACAACTCATCTACTAGGTACAGTGTGTAGTGTAGTTCCCAGCCCATGGAAGGCTGTAATACATCATAAGTTCTACCAAAAAACCTTATCTCCAAAAGTCAAGTTCACAACAGTATACAGCACTTAGGACAACTTCTCTCTCTCTGGTTCTCTCCCTCTCTCCTACCCCAAGTTCACTAAAGTTCCTATTACAGTAACAATGCAGCGCAATGGAAAACCCAATTGCTTTGAAGGATATTGGACTGCAGGCATTCACAGTGAAAGGAATAGCAATGCTCAATTCAGAGCGGGCATTGTCCACCTAGGGTTTTAATTAACTGCACATGTCTACACATTTCAACTTCCCACTTGAACAAAAACGATTTTTAGAACTACAGTTGATTTTATAGATAAACCAAACCCAGAAAGTTTTACAAAATAAATTCAAGTGGGAGTTAATTCTGGGCAGTGTGTATGCAAAGTGGGTTTTCCCAGATGAAACCACAGTGTGAACATTTAGATGGGTGAGTTTTCCTATTGCTTTTTCAGTGGGAAAAGTTAAATAGACTACTGTGAGATTTAAACAACATGTTTAAACAACAATTAAAACAACACTGGAAGACACGCCACAGAGCCATATGTGATTTATTGCCAAATGTTCTCTATGTTGAATAATGGTCATATGCATATGCAGAAGGGAGAATATCAGGTATGTGGTGTGGCAGGACTGCAAGACATAGAAAGGAGGTAGTTTGATTTGGGGTCCACAGGAGTTTTGCTAGAAGCTGTGGAGGGGGAGGACAATGGTGCTCCCCGGAGTAGTGTCCTCCCCACTACTAAGCTGTTGGACTTCCCTTTGTGTTCCACAAAACCCTAGACTAGCCTGACTGCAGTGGTAATTCTTATGTAAATGAATTAGAGTTTTCCCATGGCTAATTGTTTTCTAAAGTTGGAGCGCCCTATGAAGTGACAATACATTCAGAAATTCATGAAATGAAAGAGAACAGGGAGAAGGGGGGAAGACCCCAGACCCCACCTTGTGCTACTGTGTACACAAATTTTTCCCTCTCAAAAGAATAACTCTTTCCTCTTGAGGAGGAGGCAACAGTGTCTTCATTTTACAAGCCAGGAAGGGAAAGCTCAGCAAGTCTGAGTGAGTTGCTGAAGGTTTCTGGCCAGAAGAGAAGGCACTGGGAGTTGAATCCTCAGTTACCAAAGCAGAGCGGGGAGGTGGGGAGGGCCTGGCACTTTCCAGAGCAGATAGGAGAGTGTGAGAAGCTGCCCCTGGCTGGGCCAAGGACACTGAAGTTTCAAGTTCCCAGAGATGCCTCTTGTTGGCTCCACTCAAGGTGACTAGCTTTTCTGTCTCTAGGAACCTCCACCCGGTGAGTATTTGCTGGTCTGCATTCTTCTGTTGGTTTCTATTGTCTTGCTTCTCCAATTGGGGCTGGGGGAATAACATGTTCTCCAACTCACCACCGAAACTGAAATCTGAGCTCCATATATTATATATGCATACATAGAATATAAATGTATATTATAGATGTATACATAGTATATGTATGTTATATATGCATCTATAATATATCTACATAGAGTTATATATGTATATATATACACATGTATTTTACTTTATTACAAAGATGTAAAAATGGTGTTTTTTTGAAATCATGTATTATTTGGTATGATTTACTTTCTATTATAGAAATGTTATTAATTAAAGAAAACAGAAATAGGACTAGCAAGCGGTGGCAACCGGTGGTAACTAAAGTCAGACTAAGCAAACAAACACTCTGTATCAGGAGAACATAATCTTTCCCCATGCTCTGTCTGTCCTCTGACACAGCAGCTCTCCACAGCCCCACACTTCTCTTTCCACAGGCAGCCACTCTTGGAAGGGAAATGAGACAGAGGAGGCAGGAGGGGGCGGACAAAGAGAACCTGTATTTGGACAGCACCCTGCTGAGCCTTTCTGGTCTCTACCTTCAGATTAGGACTCCTAAAGGGATCTCTTGGGTTTCCTCTTACTCCACATTCATTCAGCAAACTTGAAGCACCTACATCCCACACATACCAGACAGTTACCAAGGCAGTGGCGATGCTGCAGTGGGGACAGTCCCCGCCTTCAGAGGAGGGTCCCTCCTCCTGGGCACCCGTATGGGCAGAAAGAGGAAAGGCAAACACAACTATGTCACCTTCTTAGCTGTAGTTTTGTCTTCTCGCAAGGCAAGATGTTTGCTCTCCAATGTCTTTTGTCCCCCTTAACACGAATGTGTGGAGAAGCAACTAAATCATCAGGAGAAGAGGATGAAGAGTCCATATATGTTGAAGAAGGGAAGATGCTTTACATTTTCTTTCCAGTTTGAAATCTGGTCTTCCTACCTGCCAAGCTACGTATTGGGTCATACTCCCCTGCAGTCCCTTTCCCCCAACTCACCAGGATTTTAATTTAAAAAATGACGGTAGTGTAATTTGACCCTCTACACACTTGTCTGGAATAAATTCTTTAAGAAATCCGACATGTGTGTGCATACAAACACATAATCATTTAAGAGCAGAAAGCACAAAAATCCATTTCAACCATTAAACCGGATTTAAAAGGCATCAGGTGGTGAATTAAAGGCTGAAAACCAAACCTTGGAACCCGAAATGCTATCCTAAGCTCAACTCGAAGATTCTTTAAACGGAAGAATTCTCAGCACATGGAAGCAAATCCATAAACTCAGAGCAAGGAGTCTGGGAGGAGTGGGTTTTTTTTTATCCAATGCTTACACACGGAGATGCTCTGTGGAATTTGAAACATGGACAAAACACAGCAAGCCTTTGTTCAGACCACTGGAGTCATCTTCTCGCAGCCACAGACCTTAGCCCCATGTTTCTTGCACCACGTGCAGCTCTCTATTCATTGTGAGCAAATAGGAAGAGCCTTTGGGGAAGTTAACCACATGCCTGTGAAGTTCCTAAATAAATGTGTCCAGGTTTTCTTCCGAAATAAGATACTCAGTAGTTCCAGTCCTTAAAATGGTTGAGAAGTCGGTGGGGAGATGATGTGTCTGCCTGAAACATTTGGAGAGCCCGGCTGTCAGCAGCCGAGAGGCGCAGAAATAACCCCCTGACTGCTGTTTTCCATCTATTATAAAAGGACAAAAAAAAAAACTGAGGAGGGGAGGGGGGAGGGGAAATCAGAACAGATTAAGCATGCCTAGAAATCCTCGAAAGCTTCAAACTTATTTACACTTATGAAAGCGAAACATGATCCCCCCAACATGTTAGGAGGCAGTGCAATGAAGCGCTCTCCCTCCCCGTTTTCCTTTTCCCCGTTGATCTTCCATATGTTCTCAATTACCAGCCACCACAGTTTCATTCCATTGAGAGAGCAATTGCATTCAAGCATGGCTTGCCTTTTTTTTTTTTTTTTAAATTCCCCAGTTAGCAGAATTTTCAAAGAAGGGGATGGTGAGCCCATGGTTGAGAGAAGTCATTGTGCCCAAACAGAAAGGCTAAAATGGCAGGTGTTTCTGAACCCTATTTGCCTTGAGACAGTCTTCCAGGAGGGTTTCAATGGCTTATGCCCAGTAGAGCTACCTTGAGTATGTATTTTCATATAAAAGGCAAACTGGTATTTGAGCAAGGAAATGGGGTATGTTATTCATTGACCTTTGAGACAAAGTCAAGATTGAGATAATGTATTCTTAGATCATCACCTCCCTTCCCCCCAGCCCATCCCAAGGAAAGGGCCTCACTGCTTTTGGCTATGTATGGTATGGAGTGAGTAGGAGACTTCCACTTCTTTTTAAGGTCATTGTGCAAAGAGTGGCAAATTCTTGCTTATAAAATCCTTTTATGCAGAGAGGTTCATACTGTGGACTCCCATGACCTTAAATGTGCTGTTTTCTCCATTTTCCAAAAACAAATACTAGGACAAGAAGCTTAGATGCCAACCCCAGTTCTCACTTGTAGAATGACAGTGTCACTCTCCAGTGTAACACTCCAGTGTTAAAGACAGGAGGGGTAGAAGGACAAGTTGATGAGGGGATTGCGAAGCCATGAGGTGGAATCAGGTTTGGATTCATCCATTTGTTCTGAAGATATATATTACTCAGCCCTCCCCCCATGCCAGGCACTGAACCAGGTAAGGGGGGTACAAGGGTGCCCATGATAGACAACAACTTCATGAATAGGAGGATTTCAGATTGCGCTAAGTGCCAGGAAGGAAATTAGCAAGGAATAGAGATTAATTAACACTAGGAATCATCTTTACATAGAGGGGCAGGAAGGGGATATGACAACGCCAGTGAAATCTGAGAGGGGCAGTCTGCAATGTGAGGATAGACTGTCAAGAGGAAAAGGGTCTGTGAAGGAGGGCAGCACGATCCTGGACCCTGGGGCTGGGGGCAAGAGGAGCTTATGCTGTTCACAAACACGAGTGGGAGCAGAGAGAATGGGGAGCCTCGGTGTTGGGGGGCCAAGGCTATGAGGAGATGCTGTGGGGTCTTACAGTCTGAAGAGAGGCATTTTTTAATTTTGTCATCACCACCATGGAAAACCACAGAAGGGTTTGAAGCAGCAGAATGATACAATGTGCTATTGGTTTTGCAAAGGTCGCTTTGGGTTGCTTGATGGGAGTGAATTGAGGGGAGAGCAGAGCGGAGGACCCACTTGGAGGCTATGGCAGTGGTCCAGGGGAAGGTCCCAGAGGCCAGTGTGCCTTGGGCACAGGAAGTGGAGGGAGGTCACAACTCGATGCCACTCTGCCTGCTGTGTTTATCAGAGCTGGCATGTGGTCTCTCCTGTGTTTTTTACTTCCGAAAGTAAGATCCCAAGGACTAGCGCTTGTATTTATGATTCCAAAATGTATCAAAAACATTTTCCATATCTGAAAACTATAGCATTCTTCCTGTTTTCCAGTTAGTGACCTTGAAAGTTGATTAACTGTGAACTTAGGAAGTCTGGAATTTTAACCTGCCTAAGAACCATGTGCAGGTTCTGGCTTAAACGGCAGATTATTGGGCCCACTCCTTATGCTTCTGACTTAGGATTGTCTAGAAGGGAGCTCAGAAATTTGCTTTGTGTTGAGAATCTAAAGGAATTCAAATATAGTGTTTTGGGGGCACATTTTGGGAAACGATGCAGTAGAGCTGGCCCTTTGATCCTGCCTCTTGCTGGAATCCTTGTAGTTTTCTAAGTTTTTTTGGTTAATTTTCAACTGAAGCAATAGTCTGGAAGGGCCAGGTTGTGCAGGACAAAATAATGTCCCCAACCGCAGTGGCTTACAAGGACAGGATTCATCCCCTGGGGTTCACATATCTATTATGTGTTAGGGGTGGAGGGCTCTGTTCCCCATCGTCCTCATTTAGGACCCTAATGACAACTTCACCTTAGGGAACTTTGCTGGCTGCCATGTTTGAAGGAAGAGAACATGGGGAACCAGGGACTGGCTCCACCCTACTCTAGCACGGTCACTTCCTTTCATTGGCCACACCTAATGCTTTGAGGTGTGAACACGCATCCGCTTGTGAGCTGGAAGAAGAAGCAAACGGATATCACAACCAGTGGCAATGTCTGCACCAGAGAATATAGGAGGCAAAGAACGAAGCCTATAAGAATGGCCCCTAAGCTCTCGAGGAATATGGGGCATCTATGGACAGTGGATTTACTAAAATAACGTGAGCATAGTACTAAGTATTTCCAGTATTAGAGAAATTCCTTCATCTCTGTTAAGTATTTTTATATTTGCCATGGTTAAATTGAAAAATAGTTAATGCATATTAATAGAAAATCTAATTAAAGTTTCTTTAAATACCTGCGTTTTTGAGGACAAGGAACACTGCACAGGAGTAATATCTGTTAACTATGTCATGTGATGGACTTGTTTGCGGTGGAGAGCCCCACCCTTTCCTGGTGCTGGTCTTTAGCGAGGGTGGTGGGGCACCCATGTCTCTGCTCCAGCTCCATGGGCCGAGTCACCTGCTCTACAGACCTGAATCCCCTCAGTTCATTTCTCTGCACCTCTCTCCTCCTCTGTAAGATACGATAGAGAGGGAGAATTGATTACTAATGTCTCAGCTTCAGTCCTGATGTGATCAAATACGAGAAGCAGATTTGAGTCCCTCCCTGTGGGGAAGAACTGCAATCCAGTATCTGCAGCTGTGTTCTCGGCTTCTGGGTAATGTTCCATAATACATTTTACCTACCACAAAGGAGCGAAAATGGCTCCCACCTTCTTAGATGCTAAAAATTTATTAAGGAATGAGTCTTAACACATGCTTTATGAACATGGGTTTGTGTGTCACTCCTGCCACTTACTGGATGTGTGCCTTTGAGAAGTTGCTCAATCCTCAGATCTCTCATCAACAAAATGGATTCTAACTCACTTCTAAATTTCCTGTGAGAATAAAATGAGATGATGTGATGAAGGGCTTAGCATCACATTTAAGACACACTTGTTAGTTTGTTTACTGATTGTTTCATGAATGTGGAATGAATAAAATGCCCAATTAGTGAATGACTATATCATTGTTATCATCATCAGTTTCGTATGTTGTGTGAGCTTGGTCACATTCAATCCTGTCAGCTTCCAACAACCTGTCACGTTTTTGGAGATGCTTTCCATTCAGAAAAGAAACTTTCTACAGACTTCATTTCTTTCCCCAACTAGAACTCTCTCACGGCTGGTACATAAAATGCCAGTCAGGGAAGTATTTGGTCCCCATCAAGCCTTGCCTGCCATCCTGCTTATCATGACAACAAGAATCCAGTCTTCTCTGAATTTTTGTTAATCCCACATCTCACTCTAATGTTCCAAAAACAGCTCTCAGGGCCGTCACAGCCCTGAGGCCAAGAGAACACACATACCACATGATTTTCCTTCCGTTTTACCAGTGAGGGAATGGAGGCGAAGTTTTAGTCAGTTATCAGAGGAGGAGGTTCCTAAAGGCTGTTGAGGCCCATCTCCCTCTGGCTCTGCTGGGTTTCTGCCAAAGCAAGGGTGTGTGAGCTGAATATATGAGAGAAGCCCTCCACGATGGTGCCTTGTGCAGAGTGAACAACACCACCAAGCCTGTGGTCCTTCATAGGACAACTCTAGGAAGCCAAGTGGAAGCCAGTGGAACTCTTTGTCATCTCACAGAGCTAAGTGGACAAGGTAGGTTTCACATTTTCAAAATTGTGGTGAGATTCATCATCCTTTCTCAGTTAAGAATCTATCCAGTTCCTCTGGAGTATCCTTAACCTTGTTATTCCTTCCCCAGTGCATCTTCTGGGCAAAACACACCATGTCCCTCCTCAAGGACAGCAGAAGGGAGTGATGCTGATTCACTAAATTGCTGAAATGTGCTTCCTGACTGTTGAAGTATGGGCAGACATTTATCTCTGTTTACCCTTCTGAAAGTCCTTGGCCAAAAACGACAGGATGTACCTCAAAATCACAGTGCACTCAAAACTGAAAGAACGCTCTTCTAACGACAGCCTTGTCTCTGGACTAAGCAAGCTCTGTGTTACTCATCATGGAACAGCTGAAGTCTTTTTCTAAATTTTATTGGTGACTGTTTTGGTAAGAGTGAAATTGTTGAAATTCTGAGTGTTTGAGACAGGTTTGTACACACAGGTTGCAGATGAAATCAACAAGATGAAATTAACAGCACTTTGGTTTTAAAATACAAGACACTTTAGGGGCGCCTGGGTGGCTCAGTGGGTTAAAGCTGCTGCCTTCAGCTCGGGTCGTGATCCCAGGGTCGTGGGATCGAGTCCCATATCGGGCTCTCTGCTCTGCGGACAGCCTGCTTCCTCCTCTCTCTCTGCCTACTTGTGATCTCTGTCTGTCAAATAAATAAATAAAATCTTAAAAAAAAATAAAATACAAGACACTTTAAAGCTCTGTCATGAGCTGGGCTGTGGTGGGGGGGTGTGGGGGCAGAGCTGGAATCGCAGTGTTGAGTTCAAGCCCCATTCTGCCTCTACTTCCTATGGGATCTTGGTTAAGGGGCTTCACCTCCACAGAACTGAGGTTCTTCATCTGTAAAATGGGACAGTAACTACACCCCTGGGTTTGTTTGGTAACACTTACTGAGTAACTACCACTGGACTTAAAAAAGTGATAGGTTAAAAAAAATCCAGTCGACACTTACGAAGCATCTACTAGATGCTCTGGGCTGCTGTGCTGTGACCCTGGGGTCACAGTTCACATTATAGTCACTGGACATTTATGAATTATTAGGATAGTTTGTTTTTTTTAAACCTGGTAGAAAATAAATTGTTTTGAGGAAGGTATACCTTTTAACCATTTACATACAAGCACTGTTTAAAGTAGCAAAGGCTGGGCCCATGGGCAGGACACAAATTACTAGGTGATGGGAAAAGGCAACACAGAAATGCAAAAATCTCACCAGTTGATCCTTGTGTTGGGTCTTGAAAGAGCAGGAGTGTGCAAGGCCAGGAGGAAGGGAAAAGCTTTCCTCACAGAACGAAAAACTACTAAAACTCAGCAGTAGTGGTGATTTTAAAATCTGTCCATAAATTCTTATTCTTTCCTTTAAAAGATGAGGTCTAACTCTCCTCTCCATGAGTGTGGGCTGAATATAGTGACATGTTTTTGATGATTTGAACACAGTGGAGGTGCGTGACTTCAGCTATTAGATCATAAAAGGCTCTGTGGCTTCCTCTCTTGGGTCAACTTCCTTTAGAGGAAGCCAGGTACCATGTTGCAAGGACTCTCACCACCATCACCTGATTCATCTTGGAATTTCAGATTCTCCAGCCTGAGTCAAGCCTTCAGAGGATGCAGCCCCAACCGACATTTTGTCTGGAGCCTAATGACATTACCTTATGCCAGAACCATCTATCTACGCCAGTTGAGGAGTGGCTGACTCCTGACCTGCAGAAAGGGAGATAATATATATTTATTGTTTAAGTTGCTGAGCTTTGGGAAATTTGTTTTGCAGCAGCAGATCACTAACACAGTGGCAAAAAGCTCCCAATGGAAACTTCCTCTGCTTGGAGCCTGGGGGCATGGGGACACAGAAAATGGGGTCTGAAAGGTAAATGCCCAAAATTCTCTGAAAAGAAATTAAGATTTATCCTTTCAGCAACATATTCAAGCTGGAGGATGTCTTTACATAGAAAAGTGATATGATCAGAGTCTTTGGCATGAAATGGGATGGGAAGGGAGATTGGCTGGGGGCCGAGGGGACTCCAGTTAGCAGGTTATAGGAACAATCATTCAGGTATGAAGATGAAAGCCTGAATTAAGACAATGGCAGAGAGGGTGGATATTGGGAGGACTGTCTTAAAATTTGGTGGTTTTCAGAAACAACCAGTATTTAGAGCCATCTTGTGAAATCATGCTTTCACTCTGCTTTGTGTCGGGGGAAAAGCATGCTGAACTACATGACAACTCTGTATTCCTACCAACATCATCATGATCATCACACACACACACACACCTGCATGCACACACGAGATACTTTTCAAGCATGCACAAAATCAGCACTTTGTAAAAAGGACTTCACAATTAGGAAATGTCTCACTCTTAGGATTTAATATTAAGCCTTTCAAACAGTCCTTTATAGAAACTCTAATTTCAAGAACAAAAAAAATAAGCTCCCCCTTCCAAAAAGGGAACCAAAAGGCTCACGAATTCGTCCAATGCGCAAATAAGGCCACAGAGGATTAGACTGAAGTTTGGTGGGACACAGATTAAACGTGATTTTGAAATGTTGAAATCTTCAGCAGAATCCATGACTAAAACAGCAGACAGTGGGGGCGCCTGGGTGGCTCAGTCGTTTAGCAGCTGCCTTCGATTCAGGTCATGATCCCAGGGTTCTGGAATCGAGCCCGGCATCGGGCTTCTTGCTTGGCGGGAGGCCTGCTTCTCCCTCTCCCACTCCCTCTGCTTGTGTTCCCTCTCTCGCTGTGTCTCTGTCAAATAAATAAACAAAATCTAAAAAATAAATAAATAAAACAGCAGACAGTGATATTAAATTAGCTAAGAAGTGCTCGCCTCCCAGAAAACTGGTGTCCTTAGAAAAATGACATCTATTTTTGGTATTTCAATAGCCCTAGAAAGAGATGCATATATAAATGCTAAGCCATGAATATTTCAAATGGCCATATTTCTGCCCTAATGGTGAGGGAAGAATATGTATATATATATGTGTGTGTGTGTGTGTGTGTGTATATATATATATATATATATATTTTAAGATTTTATTTATTTATTTGACAGGCAGAGATCACAAGTAGGCAGAGAGGCAGACAAAGAGAGAGAGGGGGAAGCAGGCTCCCTGCCGAGCAGAGAGCCCAACCCGGGACCCTGAGATCATGACCCGAGCTGAAGGCAGAGGCCCAACCCGCTGAGCCACCCAGGTGCCCCTATTTTTTTTTTTTGAACTAAATGAAAGAAACCTATTTTCATTCTATAATCTGGAATGCACTGTGTCATCACCACTGAAAGCTACATCTCCAGAAGTTTCTTCTGGAAAGTAGTGTTCTAGTGGAACTGATAATTAATCAGAGAACCAGAAAGAATTCCAAACCAGCAGAGTGAGAGTAAAGCAACCACATTTGATTTCCAGAAGGAAAAAGTTGCCAATAGTAGTAGTTGAGAATCTTCTGAAAACGGCTTCTTAAACAACGCTTTCTTTTACATTTACACAACAGTATATGGAACTGTTGAAGCAATCTTAATCTTCAGATAACTTGATCCAATAGACACTTGAATACTCGGCGTCCTAATAAGAGGAGATAAGATCTGTCCACTAAGAGGAATGCTGTTTCTCTTAAAGGAGGCAACTACATTCCTTGAGGCAAAGGCTGTGTTGTTGACTACAGTGGTCCTATGCCAACCGCGAGGCCCAAAAAGGGGGCCACTCACCAAACGACCTGTTGAAAGAGGAATGAACGAACAAGAGGACAAATGTAGGAACAAGTTTAATGTTAATGACTCTGGACTTGTACAAATAATATTCAAAGGTAGGTCTCCGCTGTAAGAACTCATAAATATTTACAACCGAAGGTCTTGTGGAAGATGTGAAAAATTCTGATGTTTAAGAAAAGGTAAAAATAACGCAAGTGTGAACTAAGTAAAGAAGAGGTGGCATATTTTAGGAAGCTTGACAAAACTCTTTTAGCAAAAGCACACTGCTATCGCTGTTCAGAATAACTGTGATATGGCGAAAGTAACTTAATGAAAACATGTTCCTTCGAAGCTACTAAAAATCTGCTTCTGGCTCACAGTCCAAGTTAAACTTTTCGTGGCAGGAGCAAAGACAAGGACAAAGAGAAACCACCACCATTAGTGCCTGCACCAGAGCTATTTATTAGCGTAACTTTTTCTTTTTTTCTTAAAGATTTCATAACAACCGAAGTATGTACAAAGTCTTACAGCATTTACACCATAAAAAGTTTCCCATTAGCTGATGAAGTCTAAGGTAGTGCCGCTGAGAACTTCAGAGCATGAGTACGGAGCAATGAAGCAGACCGCTACACGTTTTTACCTCTCCGCCACCACACACCACAACTGTCAGCTGGTCCACAGCTAACGATCTACCTGCAAGACAGGTTACTGAGGAAAACGGGAACGAGTCGATATGCAGCACTTGAGACCAAGGGGTGGAAAAGCTACATGGCATCATCTTTCTACAGTTTCCTAGAGCTGTAACAAAGGTCCACAGCCTGGGAGAATAACATATGCAAGACAACACAATTGCACTGCTCAGATAATGGTTCGGTTACGAAAGGTATTCACTTTTGAATGGGAGGCTCTATACCGATATGGCTGGTATTTCCATTTGTGTTCATGTCTTCAGATAGCTCACACCTGCACAAGCCCCACTCCCCTCTCCCAAATAAATCAACAGCACAGGGAGGGAAGGAGAGAGGGAAGAGAGTCAGCACAGAATATCAGTTCTTGATCAAAAAACAAAAGTTTTTTTTTTTTTTTTAAGATATTTAGTATCAGCTTTAGGATGGTCATTCCCTTCAAAAGATTAATAATAGTAGAAATTTCAGAATCAACCCAAATCAGAAGAACATCAACAAAAACCCCCAACCCCCAAACTCCTAGATTTAATCACCTTCATTGTTTCTGATTGTCTTTCCTTGGGGTATTACACAGAAGCACCGACATTTACACACTTAATCGGACACAAAACGTAGCACTGTTGCCCCAACCACGACTTTAGTAAGTGGCAAGAGAATTCCAATATGCAAGTGATTAACATCAGGCTCACCGCTCTCTTCCTCAGAAAACCCAGCCTGGTTCTCTAGCTTAGGTCAGTCACTGTATCTGTTTGGTAGCAGATCCCATGGATCTTCCCCACTGTTTTGGGCTCACACGTAGGCAAATTGGCTTTTTATTTCAAAAAGATTCTACTCTCAACTTAAAAGCCAGCTGATAAAACCTTTAATTAAGACACAAGAGCGCGGGATATAAAAACACGAGAACCACATAAATATTGAAGAAGTTGTATACCGTTTTTCGTGTAAACAGTTTTGCTTAAGATTGAAGCCCTAACCGGATTCTGGCCTGAAACTCTTGGCAGATGATGTTGTGTTCAGCCAGGCTCTGCAGCGATGGTTGACGTGGAAGCCAGGTCAGTCCCCATGTTGACAGGCATGCAACTTGGAAACATTGCACAACGAGCAACACAAAGAGAGTGGAGAAGCTCACAACACTTCAAGGAGACCTCACAACCTTCACGACTGCGGATGCACAGACAGAGACCCACCCCTCCCTCCTCTGCACGCACTTGGTCTTACACGTGGGAGACCTTCTGTGACTCTCTAGCTTGTTTGATGCTATATAACCACTTGATGATCCTAGCATTTCTTTCGATGGCTGAAATGCCATATGGCACCCGGTCATTGGCACTGTCATCATTTCTAAGGTCACTGTTACTGTCCTGAGACTGTTCGCAGTCTGAGCTGATCATGCTTGCGCTGCGGAAGTTGAGGGATATGATGTCGGAATTAGCCCTTGCAAAGTTTTCCATTCCAAGGTTTTCCAGCTCTTCGGGGTCCAGTCCGCAGTAGTTGAAGAACCTCTCCACGTCTGCGTCTACGCGGAAATACCTGTCACTCAAGTCCGACTTAGACCGCTGGAGCGAGGGTCTTCGGCTGACTCCGCAGGCGGGTTCCACCGGGTCGGCTTCCGGGGACTTCACGGGGGCCATGGCCGCGACCTTGGGTTTGGGAGGCAGGGGAGGGGCGGAGCTGCTGCAGGGAATCGCTTTTAGGGGCTTCACACTGGTCACTTTGCGGATGTCCGAGGAGCTGTGGGAGACGTGGAGGAAGGAGTCGGCCGACTGCTCCAGCAGCCTCCTGCCCACGTGGGAGCCGCCCTCCTGCGGGCTGCCGCGGCCCTGCGTGGGGTACACCTTCAGGGACTCGGCGAAGGAGTGCCGGTGCAGGTCGGTGGAGTCTGGCCGGTGGGGCGGCCAGTTCCGGGAGCTGTGCTTGTGCCCCGAGCCCGAGCTGGAGCCTTCGGAGCTGTTGATGATGTTTTTCAGGATCTCGAGCTTCAGGTTCTCCCTCTGCACGCCGCTCTCGGTCTTGGGGTGGCTGCCGAACACCCGGAGCGTGGGGCTGCCCAGGGCGCGCTTGGCGGCCGGGCACACCGGGGGCTTGGCCAGCACGGCCGGCTTCACGGGCTCCTGCTTGGCGTTGATGACCTCCTGACTCTTGACATACTTGGCCTTGTCCGCTTCCAGCCTCTCCACGGCGCTGAGTCTTTTGGGGTTGGGCTCGGCCTGCCTGCGAAAGTAGTCGGGACCTTTGTTGAGGATGCGCAGGGGGACCGCCGAGGTGAAGGTGCCCGCGGGGCTGACCGGCTTTACCATGCTACCTGTCTGTAGGGTCTCCGTGGGCATGGTGGGTGGTCTCTCCCCGGCAGCCGTGTTGGATTCTGGTCTGGGCGCCTCCGGATACGCTGAATAGACACATGTACACGAAGCACAAAGGGCAGCGGACGGAGCCTGGAATCTGGGTGTCAGCAGCAGCAGCAGCAGCAGCGGCGCCTCATCTCACAGCTCATTAACTGCCACCCGGCCTCTGATTCACTTTCCCCCTTTCCGAAAGGCCACAAGCCACAAGTTCCTTTAATCTGCTTAGCTGCCTCCTTTCTTCTCCCCGAAGGATGTGGGAGTCTCCTCCAGGTCTTTGTGCTCAACTGCAGGCAGAGCTGAAACACACAACAACCAACCGCGGGTTAGGATGGGCGAGTGACATCACGGCTGTAGCAACAGAGAAACCCCGCGGCGCCCCCGCCTCCGCCGGCCTCCGGGCCCTGGGCCGCTTCTGGCCGGCGATCCCGGGGTCCGGGAGCGCGGACAGCCTGCGCCCTGGCGCCCGCAGTCGGACGCGGGTGCTGGGGCAGAGAGGGGCCGAGCTTTCCCACGCGTGGGCTCTTGTGGCCGCCTCCCCGTTGGTGAGGTCCGCCCCCCTAATCACGCCCGGCTGGCATTCCTTGCATCAAACCCAGGAAATCCTGGCTGAATGTGGAAATGCGGGTTTGGCAGAGCCGCGTTCCCAGTTCACTGAACGCCCCTGGGTTCCTAGGAATCCGGTGTCTGCTTTAGTCTCGGGCAGCGGTGAATTAGAATACGTCTCTTTCTCAACGAAGCAAAACTTCTGATTTCTTACTACCCAATCCCTCGATAACATCTGAAACGAGCACTTCTTTAACTCTTCAAAAACTGAAAATACTGGCAAGAAAAGGGATTGGCAGCAAAGATGAAAAAAAAATTTAAAAAGCATGTTTCGGTTATCTTACTTTTGCCAACTGATATATTTGAAAACACTTTCTCCTGAAAACGGACACAAATGTATGACTTCCTGTTAACTATAAACTTATCTTTTAATTAAACAAGAAAACTAGAAAAACCTCTAGATTAACCTTGTAACTAGATAATTTGATTATAAGTGCTCCACGATTTTTCACACTTAATGAGCAGAAAACAAAAGTGTCTCTGTGGTGTGTAGTTCCCCCAATCCCCTAGGGAACTCAGAACACAATCTTAAGAGGTCAATCACACCTAAATATGTTACGTTAGAGAAACTGGTATAATAGTTAATTATTCATGTACTTATTATTCATGGCTTTCTGGAAATTTGACCACCCCCCCCCCCATCCTCAACCAAAACCACTATAAGGAAACATTTATCAGTGTTCCCAACAGAAATCTACAGGCCATCTTTCTACTTAGTACACAATGCATTTTTCTAAGAACAACTTCTCTCTCTGCCTGTTACTGCTGGCAGAGAACATTTTTGAATCCATCAGCATCCCAAAGTAACTGGGTACAGACTTTTTCGGTGTCTTTGGCTATAATTAGGAATATTAAGGATCATGTATTCAATTAACATCAAATAACGAATTTACAAAATAAATAGAGTGGTATTACTATAAAATCATCTGCTCTCATGCTAAGAAAATGAAACGTCTATTAAGAATAAGCGTGGAGGTGGGGGAAGGGAAACCTGATTGTTCTCCCTTTTAAAAACTTAATCTCCAAGTACACTCATAGCCATGTTTTGTAAAGAGACAATTTCGGTAATCTGCAAAAGGATTTGCTCTAATAAAAATATTTTCCAATGTGAGACTTGAGAAGCTCCAAGGCAATTCCTACATAATGACTTCCTTTAATTGTGCAGTTCTGTTATGATACTTGAATTTAGTTGAAAGAGCCACCTCCTCCCCCCTCTCATGAAGATTAAGTGAGATTGCTTCTTTGAACAAATTTTGAATGAAATGCCAGAGGGGAGTGGCAATTTCTCTGCGGAGCCTTCTGTGTTTCTTCAACTACCACCCTAAGGTCCACCTGACGGAAGGTGAACTGGAGCCCCTTTCCCTGTGGAGCTCAGAGCCAGAACAGGTAGCAGAGCCTGGGCTCAGGGGCAACCCCACCGGATCTTCCTGGACTGCTTGAGAGAGGGTTGCCCCACCCACCACGCCCCCACTCCTTGCCAGGCCACATTTCTTCCCAGTAAGTGAGTCAGTATAACATCTCCAGCTCCACCTTCACATCTGGGGCTTCCAAATGTGTCCGCAGTTGGGACAGTGGCAGTACATTTGGGGGCAGAGTGAAGGACATGACTGAGATTTGTGCTCATCAGCTTTGTGTTAAAGACCAAAGCAAACTTTCTGCAAGGCAAGTGGGAAGGTAGCCCAGTGGGGGGTAGGTGACAGAGCTCGTACCTCTTCTCCTGGGGCCTCCTCTCTTCATCTGGGATATGAGGTGCTTGGATGAGTTTCCCAAGATCCTCTCTCCCTCTAAATCATGGGGTTCTGAGAAGCTAAGAATGAATGAACTATCTCCAATTTCAAAATGGCACCTGGGACTATTGGCAAAGAATGAATGAACTATCTCCAATTTCAAAATGGCACCTGGGACTACTGGCCAATGATTGGACCATGGTTCCTGCATTTACTGTTCTTAGGAAAATATTCTCTGGATGATGACTTGTCCTGATCATCTTTTGTGAACTGGCCTTAAAGCCCACGGTGTCCTGCATGACTGTCTTCCCTTGTAATTCCATCATATGAGGACCAGAAGCCAAAATATCTATGCTGTCACTGACCCAAACTCTCCAGCATGCCCTGTCACAGCGAGCTCTGAGACCTTTGGAACACTAAATAAGAATCATTACTCTCAATGCACAAGACTGACGGACACCAGTCTGTTTACCAGGGCTCATGCCTCAGGAAGCTCACTGGCCTGCTTTCATACTGGTTTCTTCCTGGAAAAAAAGGCGAGAAAATGGGTAAAAGGAGGCAGACGCCCTCAGGAGGGCTCCTGCAGGCATGCCTGTCTGCTCCAAGCCATCTAACCTTAGGGAGCAGTTTCTAGAACAAAACCAGTGTGAAAGGATTATGTAAGAAAGGCACTGATTGTAACCACTTTCCACTTCATTTCCTTTTTGTTCCACCCCCTCCTTCTTTCCTCTGTCATGCCCAATTACCCTAATAATTTTCAACACACTGATATTTACACAGGACCAGGGTCAGAGTTTAAAAAGCTTTAATTTGAACTCTTTGGAGAGAACAAGAAAAAGCATCTTCCTGGAAGAATCGAAAGCTGAAGACAATGCTATAGGAACAGGTCGGGTGTTGGAGAATCTGTTGTAGCCAACAAACTATGCCTACTTCAAATATAATGAAGGTGGCTTAGGCTGCTCCTTCTTCTAATACTTATCTAATCATATAATCCCTAACTTCTGTTCTTGTACTTTTCAATGCTTCAACAGTGTGGGCTGGGACAGAGCTGTACATTCCCAGAGTTCTGTAGGGTATATGGTCTCGATGTGGACAAAGTACATTTGAAAAGATGGGTCAAATGGTAGATGGCATACCTGGAAACTCAGGGCTATATCTCAACGTCATCTTGTCACAACCACGAACTGTGCTCAGGGAGTACTGCAGCATGCAACCCTCTGCTGACACAGCCCTGCCACTGGTCCCTAACACCTGGGTAGACCCCTCAGGGGTGGCCAGGAGAGACTGCTGTTGCCTCATCCTGATCCAGGAAGGCAAAATTAGACCTGAGCTGCAAAGCACTGCGTACACCACAGTCATTACACAGTCCTGCTTGAGCGCTGACTTCTGGCTAAGAAGAGGGAACATAAGCCTGAGGGAGAGAGAAACGTCTACTTGCAAACTATTTGGCTATATTCAACCTTGCTGAATATTCATTGGAACATTTCATGAAAGTCTAGAATGAACTGGAGGATAAAGCTTGGTGGAGCCAAGGTACGAAATGGTCAGCTGAAGCAGAGCACGCGTGAACTCCACCGCAATCTGGCCCCATTATCTGTGCGGCAGTGGGATACCAGCCAGGGACAGAGGGCTCAGAAACAAATGGTGACTCCCACTCACTGTAGCAGTGTTTCTCAAACTTGAAGGTGCCGGTGGCTCCCTGGGGATGTCCTTGAAACAGAGAATCCTGAAGTACATTTGGGGTGGGGCCTGAGCTTCTGCATTTCTCAAAGATCCCAGGTGATGCCCAGGAAGCTGGTCCAGCCTTTGACTGGCCAGGGGAAAGGGAAGGAAGCCCGCTGCTGTACTAGCAAGCAGCAGGTTGGAACTGAAATGCCTCTACACACTTTATGTGAAAAATGCTTAAAGGCTAAGGTCCTGGAATCCGGGTACCACGCACCTCAGTGCCTCTGAGGTGGGGCTGATCATGAGCGACTGTGGCCTGGTGTGAGGGGGCTCCCAGCTAAGGGCTGCTATGGGGACTGCTGTTCACTGTTGAAGCAGCAAATCCAGATCTCTGCAGAAACTCTCCCGATTTTAAAATTCAATTTGTGAAACACTGGGGGCCAAGTGCTTCTGGTAAGTAAAAAGAAAGAGATAGTTAATGCTTAATTGGTCTTTAAATTGTAAGTAGGAAGAAAGTACTGCAGTTAGAGCAAGGACCCTGGGATTGAATACAGTCCCAGATCCACCCACAGAAGTTTCTTAAATATGTGAAGACTGGTCATTTCCCACGTGCCTTCCGGCACAGAAAAGGTGGTAATGTTGCTGTCAAGGGGGAGTTTAATTCAATTTCCAATCACCAAACAGCTCAGGGTGGTGACCTTATCTATGAAAATTGAATGTGTTGAATTCGGTGAGCTTGAAAACATCTTGGTTCAAACATTCTTGGAGGCAAATAAGAAAAGAAGCAGTTTACCTTTGAGGTTAATAAGGGTTCTTGAAGAACCGATCTTTCTCATTTCCTCACATGTCTGATCACAGAACACTGACAATACATATACAATTGTGCCATGTCGCTTTCTGACTTTTTTGTAATAGTATTTGTGCTACTGACTTTAAGGCTACTGAATTCCGGCTTGCTGGGGGGGTCACTCTCACAGCTGTTCTTGGATATTCCCATTTAAGGACAGACAAGCGTCCTTGTCAGTGAAGTAAAAACACACAGTTTCATAGGACAATGTTACCTTTGAATTCTTAACAAATATAAGAGAAATGCACTCACAATTTAGGACTGCTCACTGAATGATGGGTTGTGTTCAGTCAGTACCTGTTGGTGGAGCAATTAGGTGTCAGGTGTAAAGAAACAGGAAGTCATGATAATTTAGGGGAAAAAAAAAGACTCAAAATGCATATGATGAATATGAATTGAATAATGCCAGTGACAAATGTGGCAGGACCGTCCCAAAAGACTTCCCCACAAACCACTTCTCAGTAGTCAGTCATATGAAGGGCAGTGAGGATCTGGAATAAAGGCACGGGAGAGCGTCCATCCGTTCTCAAAGTGGCTGTCTACTGAGTTTATGGTACAATTCAGAAATATCAAAGACAGCCAGTGGCTGGTCCTGTGTGCTAAGGGGACAGAGGTCAGAGACCCACTGTGGGTGGCAAGGGCAGATGGACTCCAGGTTTTAGGCAGAGTATGGGGAGCAAACAGAAGGGGAATGAAGCATCAGTGACATAGTCAGATCTGTATTAAGAAATCCCCCGCTGGCAGAGAATGGGTAGCTGGAGTGGGGAGCCAGAGGGGCTTTGACAGGAGCCAGTCAGAACTGTCTGGGGGTGGGAGAGGGCAGCAGGGCTCAGAGCAGCTGCCTTTGGGTCTGGATCCTGGCTCAGCCCCATAAAGCTGAGTAGCTTTGGGCCTCAACTTTTCCATCTCCAAAAGGGGGATAATAATAGTATCCACTTCTTTGCGGGATTTGAGAAGATTCAATAGGGGTAAAGGCACTTTTTGTTCACATAACAATTATGAGGAGGGGGTCTCTGTGGATGGAGAAAAGCATGGACAATTTCAAGAGATGCTGACGAGGTGCACTGGGCTGAATTTGCAGACGACCAGGTGTGGAGGGTGAGGGGATATACTGAGGATGACTCTGGGCTTCTGGTATGACTACTGAGAAGTGGTTTATGGGTAAGTACACTCTCTCTCTTCCATTGCTCGCTCTTCTGCATGTCAGGCCTGAGCCAAACCCAACTCTAGCAGCCCCTACAAACCAGCCCTGTGCATGCACACATCAGTCCTGACCTCCAATGCTGGTGATTTCTTTTTTTCTTTTCCTTTTTTTTTTTTTTTAAAGATTTTATTTATTTATTTGACAGACAGATCACAAGTAGGCAGAGAGAGAGAGAGAGAGAGAGGAGGAAGCAGGCTCCCTGCTGAGCAGAGAGCCTGATGCAGGGCTCGATCCCAGGACCCCGGGATCATGACCTGAGCCAAAGGCAGAGTCTCAACCCACTGAGCCACCCAGGCGCCCCCAGCGCTGGTGATTTCTGAACCAGCAGGGTGTCACAAAATTTGTCACCTTCTTAATACATATCGCACATAGTTAACAATACCATGGTTATCACAAAAAGATTATATTTAGGAGCAAAATGCATTCAAAAATAATGTTTAGTTCTGGGGGCTAAAGGAAGCAGTGCCATTCCCCTTGGAAGACACTGATTGATCAATTTTAATGAATACACCATGTTTTCAACATCTTCCCTTCCAAGTGCAGACTCCTTTGTATTGGTTTCTTTCACGCTGCTAAAATAATTGTAAAAGGGACGCCTGGGTGGCTCAGTTGGTTAAGCAGCTGTCTTCGGCTCAGGTCATGATCCTAGCGTCCTGGGATCGAGTCCCACATCGGACTCCTTGCTTGGCAGGGAGTCTGTTTCTCCCTCTGCCTCTGCCTGCCACTCTGTCTGCCTGTGCTCACTCTCTCTCTCTAACAAATAAATAAATAAAATCTTAAAAAAAAAATTGTAAAAAATACAATGCAAAAGTAGAGGAGCATATTGAAAGTGGAAAAGTAAATGGGGAAGTCATGAAAGTGGGTTTCCAAAAATGGCCTGAATTTGCACACTAGCGACTGAACAGAAACTAAGAAATCAGAGGGCCAGCCATCTGGAAACATTAAGTCAAAACCGCTGCCCTTTCAGGACCTGTACTTTTTCAATTACTGAATGACGTGCCTCATTCTTTCTTATCGTCTGGTGAATCCTGCTCATCTATAATTCTGATGGCTGAATCTTCCCTCTTATTTGACCTCAGCGTGACCGTCAGCATCAGCTTCACGCTGTAAGTGAAATAATCTGGCCATCCACACTATCACTTTGTATACTCTTAGAAGGCAGGGGCTTTTCCTTTTTAAAAAAGTATTTTATTTACTTATTTGACAGAGAGAGAGAGAGCACAAGCAGGGGGAGCAGGGGAGGGGGAAGCAGACTCCCCACTGAGCACGCAGCCCGATGCGGGACTCAATCCCAGGACCCTGAGATCATGACCTGAGCTGAAGGTGGAAGCTTAACCGACTGAGCCTCCCAGGTGCCCCTAGGGGCTTTTCCTAATAACATTTCAACTTCCGATTCCAGTATCCTCATCATTTTTGAGCTTATTTTTTTCAGTTGGCTACAGGAGGTCTTCATATGTTATTTAGTAACAATCCCCGCCCTAGGTTTCCATTGCTTTGTTTCAAATTTTCACATGTTAGATAAACCACTTCCACACTTTCTCAGCACCTCCTTTAAGTCCTGTTTCTCCCGAAACTTGCATTCTACACAACGGTAGGATAGAAACACATGTTGGATAGAGGGCACATATGTGGGAAAGGCCAACTCTTCCCTTAAAACAACTACCCAGATATGGATCAAGAAGTGATGTGTATCTCACTAGCTCTCATATAATGTGCTGGGACACATTGGTGGAGCAGCAGGAAACTTGTGCCTGCGTTTTGATAAATGTGAGAAAATTATTCTGACAACCCAGGAGGCCCTGTGTTATGGAAATATCCTCCAGGTGGCGCTGTGAGCTGAGCAAGTCCAGAGGGAAGCATGGAGGGGTGCAATTTGTTAACCCACAGTGTTGCCCCATGTCAAGTCGGCAAACAAAGACCAGAATGGGAGACAACTTTGCCTTAGGAGTTTCAGCTCTCTGCTGAGGACTCTGATGTAGAAGGCTATGTCTGTCTACCCTGATCTCAGACAGATGAGCGGAAGCTGTGTTTCCATGTGCACAGGGATGGGAGCTTCCTAGGTCCACATATGTACTTGGGAAAAGGTGGTCTGGGGTTATGGTAAAAGGAATTCCCCCAAAGATTCACCGCCAACAGAAGCCAGCCGCCTTGCATCAAGGGAAAGGCTGTGAGCACCCCCTGAGCGACTGGAGGGGGTGTTGCTGCCCCCAGGCAAACCAAAAACTCCCAGCAAGAGCCAGCTATGAAATCCCCCATGCCCAGGGCCAAGGAGAGGAACCCTGTCCTCTTCCCTGTAGCACTCTGCATGCCCTGTACATTCGCACACCCTCACAGGACCTACAGGGAGAGGTCAGAGGTGATACCTAATCATGAGTGGAGAAGGAACTAGAGCAAAGAAGGAGAGGAAAAACCCACAATGTTTATTATAAAGTCTCCTCCTCCACAGTAATTCCTCCTCCTCCCCTTCCAAGCCAACACAGACAGACCTGAGCTGGAAGAGGGAGAAGCTCATTTAAACCAGATGAGAGGTTGGAGTTTGGGTCGTGGCAAATGCTGGACTGGGCTCTTTTATCCTGAAACTGATCTGAGAACTTTCAATTATTTAAGACTAACTGAAGAGGCTATGGGACCCATCTGAGATTTCATCGCAGGGATGGAAAGGAGAACTTGGCTAGGTGAGTTCTCAGGGCACGGAGAAAAAGAATACACACACTTCCTATTTAACCCTCATGAATCCAGGGCAAAAAACAAAAGGGCTCCACATAATATCCTTCAGGTTTTCTCTTTGCCCTTGGACTCGCTGCCCCAGGTTCCAGGTCAAGGTCAACTGCGCTTACTCCACAGCGGGGTCTGCGACCCCAGGAAATTACTCAAGCTCAGTGTACCTCAGTTTCCTCATCTATGGATAATGATTCCTATGCTTCCTAGAGCTGATGTGGGAATTCTGTGAGGGAATACACTGAAAAGTGCTCAGCGTGGAACTCAGCACCAAGTTTGCTCAGTAAATGTGAGCGGTTATTAAATTTCATCCCCAGTGTCCACAACTTGGCACTGATAATCACCATCATTAGATTTCAAGCTTTATGGTAACTGAATGATCTTTTGTCTTAAAATGATTCCATTACTCTCCAGCGATAGTGTGTGTGTGTGTGTGTGTGTGTGTGTGCTATTTCTGTCAAAGTGGATGGACTATGCAGTTTCTGTCTGAAAGGTCATTTGTGTGACCCCATTTTTATTTGAGTTACAGAGAAAATATGTGGTTTCAAATTTCAAAGCAAACAGTTCTGTGAGTGAACCAGGCTAGAGTAAATAATAAAGCCATTATTAAAAATGAAATCAAACCTAAAATTGGTAGGAGGAAAATAGTAGGTCAAATCTCAATCTATGATGGATTCTTTAATGTCATTCTCAAGGTCATTTAGAAAACATATTCATATGCTTCATTTTCAGTTTGAAGTCAATCAATTATTTAAAAATGTTACGGGCTTCTTTGAAAATGTCTTTCTCCTACTTGAGACAATTTAAAAGAAACAGCGGATCAGAGGGAAAAAAAATCACATTTCTGGTTCAATATTCTTTTTTGGCCAGAGGCAAAGGAAATGTTGCTATAAGAGGGCCACCAACTTGTTCCAATGTGGGGAAGCTCTGCCTGATTTCTCCGGAGATTACAGAAATCAAGGCTGTGTGTGTGGCCAGTGCCAAAAATCACTGGCCAATATAACTGCTTGCTTAATGAAAATAACTACAAGTAATTAAAAAGCAGGGCTACTAGAATTTCTTATGAAAATCCAATAGGACTGCCTGTCTTCTCCAAACAAACATAAAATGATCCCACTTTCAGACACTTTCATCCTCTCTATTGAGAATTTTATGTGGCTTTATGTTCAGCTTCGAGAATGTGGGAGGCCAAGGCCAAATTCTAAATGAATGTTGAATTCAAGGGACCACTGTCCTTTTTTACAGACTAGGGCACTCAAATCACAGGCTTTCGAAGTCTTGCTAGGTAGTATCGGTCTCAGTGTTAGCTGGTTCCCCTAGTTAGAGACCAGGAATCTAACGATCTTGCAGGGGCTCAACGATCCCACAGATTATGAACGCTAAGAGCTACTATGTGTGTTGTTCATGGAGATACTGCTAAGAGTGCCACCGTATCCATCCCCATGATTACCCCCGAAACGCTGTCGGAGCTCCTGTATAAGAGTAGAGGGTAAGTACTTGTGCATCGCCTCTGAGAGAACTGACCAGAATCCGGGGCTGTGTGGATCTGGGGACCTTGTACCCCATTCTCCACCGACATCCATTCTCAGCAAATGCATTTTGCATACTACTTTTTCCTTTAGCTGTGTAAACTTGTACTCTATGGCAACCACAGCATATACATATGACAACAAAGATTAAGGATGACAGTACAGAGCGATCTTTCATTTCTGAAAACATTTTTAATTTCTAGGGATCAGCCTTGGGGTAAAAGGATATTTACTCTGAAATACACTTCACACTGTGTTAAAATAAATTTGTGAAACATTTTTCAACTTGAAGGGAGAAAAAGCAAAGCAGCATTTTTTTGGGGGGGGGCAGTGGATCAAGTTCACTGTAAATGAATTAGGTAAATTCCTAGGTATTATGTTTAAAAATTAACCTGTTAATCATGACCATTCCTTGGTAAGCACACATGATGTCCTCAGGACTGCACTAATGCATCTTATAGGCTTTTATTTTTTAAAAATTATTTATTTGAAGGAGAGCACGAATGCAGCTCAAGCAGAAGGGAGGCACAGAGGGAGAGGGAGAAGCAGGCCCCCCACTGAGCAGGAAGCCCAGTGCAGGGCTTGATCCCAGGACCCTGAGATCATGACCTGAGCCAAAGGCAGACATTCAACACACTGAGCCACCCAGGTGCCCGAGGTTTTAAAATTCAATCCTGCCAATGTCCCTAAAGGAAGCGTTATTCTCCCCATGTTTCAGATGAAGAGACTGATGTCCAGACATTGAGAGCTAAGGTACTCAGCTACTGGAGAGCTGTGGGCCCCACACCCAGGCCTGTATCAGTACACCTGGGCCCACCTCACTGAGTCACACCATCCCTCCGGAGCTCTTACAAAGATATGGGTGATGCATTTTACGTGTTTTATATTTGAGTAATATGGCTAAGGAACCCACACTAATTATATTTTAGTTCTAAACTCTACCCTTGGTTATTTACCGTTTAGCAGATGGCTATTTACAACTTACGGTTTACCTTCCTAACTTTTTGTGAAATTAGATAAGCATGCTATTTGCTAACAGCTTAAATGCAGAGTAGAGAAGGTGGAGTGGTTATAAATTGGGTTCCATTAATTTCATTTTCTTTCTGGATACTGCTGACTGCAGAGCTATCAAAGTTACCTGAACCTGGATAGAAATAACAAGAAATAAATTAGAAAGAACAACAAGCAACATAAGACAGATTTCAGACTATCTTACAACCCAGAGCATCGGAGAGTAGAGATCACACGCTTTTTTTTTTTTTTTTAAAGATTTTATTTATTTATTTGTCAGATAGAGAGAAATCGCAGGAGCGAGCACAGGCAGAGTGGCAGGCAGAGGGAGAAGCAGGCTCACTGCTGACCAAGGAGCCCGATGTGGGACTCGATCCCAGGACGCTGGGATCATGACCTGAGCCGAAGGCAGCTGCTTAACCAACTGAGCCACCCAGGCGTCCCTAGGGATCACACGCTTTTGATTGCTATTTCTAGAGAAGTCACCAGCCATGCACATAGTAGGCTGAAATAAAATACTAAACACCCAGCAAAAGATCTAGTGCATCATTTTATATTGTAAAGACTCAATGAAGATGTCAGATGAAAAGCTCTGGAAGTAAAACTGGGAAGAAACTTTACACATTTGAAACTACACTCAAAGTGCCTTTTTCTGATTGGAGACTCTCGGGCAACAGCCCATCAATGCACAGAAACTGTTCGTTCACAACTTAACAAACACATCAGCATTGAACTGTGCTTAGAACGCCAATGTGGCACAAAAGGAAATTAATACAAGGTAGAATTTTAAAGCACAACCAGTAGGTTCACTTCAAACAAATACTGTGGATCTCATTTGCCAAGGAACACCCAGAATTACTGTTTCTTGAATAGTTCGTATACAGCAGTTGTTAGAACTAGTTCTCTGCCTCAAGTGTACTCCCAGAAGCGATAACCATAGTTTTTTTCATTTTTAAGGGTTAGATGGAAATGTGGGACAAATAATCATTTTCAAAGTAGGATACCTCAGTAGATCGACGTCTAGTTTCTCAGCACAGAGTTTAATCTTTAGCACTTACACATCTTAGACCAATCATTTTTCCAACCGAGAATGGCACAAGGTAAGGCTTCACCACAATTTGCACTTGAAGTATTATTTTTGGGTCCAGGTGACAAGGAGCTCAGGAATGACTAATAAGTTCATTCAACTTGCCCAGGCCCATTTCAGCTCTGCATCTGAGCTCGCTGGAACGGGAGCAGCAGGCAGGAGGCCAAACTGCTGGCTCTGCTAGGCAGCTTGGCGGGGACTGGAGGCAAGCTGCCGTTAGGAGGGAGGGGGAGATCCCGGTGACAAGGATACATCTGGGGGGGGCACACCCCTCTCCCACCTGTCCATCCTCAACTGTTGCCAGGACCCCCTCTTCCGGGCCACACTCCCTGATGGAATCTCTTGCAGGGACCCTGTCTGACATGTGTTCAATTCAGGATTCAGGATGGGCCTCCGCCTCAGTATAAATAACAAAAAGCCAGAACTATCCCGAAGGCTTTGCTTTCTTCCCCATCTCCCTGCCCCTGTTGCCCAAACAAAGAAAACAAACACACAGCTGTGCACTTAAGAGGCTCTCTAAGGATTACGGTAATCGCAAATCCATCGTAAAAGTAATCTGATAAAAACTTGTAAAAACTACAGACACTGCAGGATGGACAAAACGTGTCTTTCATAAGCTCTGAACACTCTGCCTTCACGATCCACTCACACACAAGGTACTTTTTTTTTTTTACTACTTCCCTTCATGCTTTCACTTTAAAATGATGCTATCTGCCTCTATCTTGATTAATTTTAAGCTTCTCACTCCTGTTTACTAAAGAAAAATGACTCATTCAAAGTGAAAAAAGGGAGTAGGCTTTTCAAGATCGTTCCCCCCACCCCCCCAGTCTCTGGCATTTTTGCTTTGTTTGGAGTTTTCTATTATTTTTTAACAAGAATTATTTTGCTCATGCCAAAACGTGGTTGTTGAGGTTTAGTGTTTCATGATCTCTCAAGCTTTTGATTGTAGGCACAATCGCTAAGTCTAAGAAGAGAAATAGAGCAGTAACCATTTGTGGAGGTGGGGGGCTACCTTTCCTCTGCCAGACCTCAGGCTAGGTGGGATGGATACCTTATATTTATCAGGCTTGCCCAACAGGTATCATTTGTCCCACTTAGCAGATGGGGAAACTGAGGCTCAGAATATGTAAGGGACTTGCCTGAAGCTGGCCAGCTTGTTGTCAACCTCAGGTCTGGCTGTATTCTCACCCTGTGCCCTTGCACTGCTCTAACAGTCATGGAAACATCCTTCCCTGGAAGGAGGGATGAGGGGCTGAGTCTGGATGTGAGCCAGAAAGGAAGGGAGGAAAGAACACAGCAGGTGCCCTCCTCACCACCTCCAATCCATCTGATGCCAGGCCTCAGGCTGCTTTCATAACAAAACCTCCTTCCTGCTGTGGTGGCAGAAACTGTGTCCCCTGCTGTCGCTCTGGGGGGGGGGGGGCGCAGAGAGCCGTGCTAGGTTGTGCCAGAGGGATGAAACAGTGAGGGGGAATGAGAGGAGGCAGGATGTTCTGAAAACTCGGCAAAATGGCCTTCATAAAATATGAAAAATAGTCCCAATAAATCCAGTCTGTGGCTGTGACAATAAAAACTCAGTCTGGGAAGGTTCTCTGAGGGGATCTCAAAATTTCACTTCACCCTCCTTGGTGGAATATAATTATTCCAATATCTTCCTAAGGAAATCAGAATGTCTTCTTAACGCAGGAAAAATAACAAGCTAGTCATCAGGTGATGAGGTAACAACTAGACTCTGTCTTGATGAAGCTTGAGCCCACCTCTGGGCTTGCCTGTAGAAGGCATGAGTCCTTCAGACCATGGAGACCTATTTGCTATGACAAAGACAATGTTCTACAACCTCCCTGCCCTTATGGGCGTGGCCCCCTAAAGGGGCATGTTTAAGCAAGTTCATGTACACAGAAGGTCTAGAAGGTAGGAAGCACCAGCAGCCTCCTGGTTCATTCAGAAAATGTTTACTGAGCATCTACTATAGACCAGGCAATGAAGAAAATGAACCACATTTACGGTGCTCGTATACCTGATGGTAAGTAGGAGGAATAAAGAAAATACATAGTCTGATGAGTAAGCTGCTAAAAATTAAAAAAGAATAAGTAGCAAGGTGGAAACTACCTGCCGACTTGAGTATAAAGAGCTTGGGAAAGTGCTAGGGAGAAAAGGGAAGAAAGATGAGACTGAGTGTTGGCGGCTTATTCCAGGAGGTTTGAGAAGAGGTGATGGCTAGAGGGGAAGTGCGACCAAGAGAGCGTTTTTTTTTTTTCCCTCTTTAAGATGGTAGAAATGATAATACGCGTGTATGCTGACAGAAATCATACAGCAGAAAGAGAAACATGAGCATGAAGCAGGAGAGAGACTTCACACAAACGTGCTGAGAACAGGGGCACAAAAACCAGAACCAGAAACTTTAACACAGGCGCTGAGTAATGGCTGAGAGGAGTCAGAGGTTGTCTGGGACGTCTTGTAACTGGACTGTGACACTGGAGGAGACCTTTCTGAATGATGATGGCTCTGAAAGAATGGCAGGGGGGAGTGCCGCTGTGGGTCCAGTTGGAGGTTATGGACCCACCCCCTCAGAGCCCATGAGTGGGCATGGGGCAGATGCTGCAAGATGGAAAACTGGTGTTGCTGCTGCGGGAATGTTCCTTGACCCCAGTGAGTCAGCAGCTACCTTCTGGCACAGATAACAGACTGCCACAGAGGCAAAACCTACGAGTGGGGAAGCGACAACTCTCCCTTTGCTGCTTCTTCGGCCAAAAGCAGATCCTCTGATCAATTACAATTTTATCTCCTACAAGACAGAGGAATAACATACCGGTTCCACAAATTTGAAGGTTACCAATGGGAAATCAGAGACCCCAGGGAGAAACAGCTCAGAATTCACCACATATATAATAACAAAGGCAGGAAGTCAATGACGGGACAAATACCGACTGAACGCCGACCCCGCACCAGCCACCTTTATAGGTGCTGGACATACTGAGGCGAGTGTGGCATTCACAACATTCCAGGGTGCAGACTGCACAACTCCGAGAAAAGGTGGTGAGATGTGATGGCTGGGTTCTAAGGAAGAACAGCAAGGGGGGCAGAGCTAAAGACAGCAAAGTCAGAGACTAACTCGTAACCATTCCAGTGGTGAGTGGAGGAAAGGCGTCTGAGAGACACTGATTACAGAGGACCAGATGGGCTAAGTAAACAAGGAGGAAAGTAGGGGCTCATGGGGCTGCATCCTCCAGGTTCTGGGGTTCTTATCCTGGCTCCATGCTTTACCACAGTGTCTCCCTGGCCTCCTCGTTCCTGATCTGTGCCATGCAGACGGCGATAGGATCTATGTTAGCGCAGGGGGCAATCCGCGTTAGTCACCATTCTTTTCAAGGACCTGGAGAAACACTACTATCTGAGGAACAACAGAGACTGCAGAGGCAATCGGCAGACTGACGGAAGGAAGAACTTTCGAACAGTTAAAAAGATCCTGCACTGGAACTAAGTCCTTTGGAAAGAGTGAGCTTTTTCTCCCAGGAAGGATTTGTGCAAGGCACAGGCTTACCATCTGTCTAAGAAATTTTAGAAGGGATTCATGCCGTGGGAAGGAGGGTGTGGCAGGTGAATGGCAAGTGCTTTTTCAACGAGTCTATTTCTCTGAAAAGTTTCTCATTGCGTAGATTTAATCTATGTTCAGAGCAAAAAGACAGGAACAAGAGGGCAGAGAAAACATAAAGACAGAACAGGAAGTCAGCAGGAACATTTGAAGATAAACTGTCCTAAGTCATTAAGCACTGAAAGAATAATTGAATAGACTATATTTAAAATATATATATGTGTGTATACATATATATATATATATTTTTCCCCCCCTTTTGAGAGGGAGAGAGAGAATTCTCTCAAGCAGACTCACCACTGACTGCAGAGCCTGACTGGAGGCTGGACCTCACAACTGGGATCATGACCTGAGCTAAAATCAAAAGTCAGATGTTAACCAACGGAGCCACCCAGGAGGTGCCCCAAGAAAGTGGCAAGGGTATTTCTGATACCCAGTTTAAGTCTTCCAAGAAACAGTGAAGAAGAAGGAGGTATGAATGAAGAGTCCTGGAAGAAAGAGAGGAAGGAAGAGGGAGCTGGACATCTTGTCACCCATGGCCACAGAGACCCAGCAGGGCCTTGTCAGTGGACCACCTTTCTTGCCATGCTGTTCTAGTAGTTCTGGATCTGTACCATAGTTGGTGTCTCACATTCTTAATGACCCAAAATTCTTGTACCTTTTACATAGCGTGTTTCCATATACAGACTGTGTAGAATCCTTCAAGCAGTGTACAGGCTCTGAAGATGCCTTATGAGTTTATGGGCTGACCATGGAAATCACACGGAGGAGCCACGTCTTGGGTTAAGGAATGATTACAGGGGCAAGAAAGGCGCTAATGACACCAGGAGGTCAGAGGTAGCCTCTGATGTGCTCAAGGGCTGGGAGGGTTGACACTGATGCATAAGCTAATGGTGTTACGTCTGCATGTAGAGTATCAGCTCATTTTTGAGATCATGTCATTCCAGATTCTTTAGGAAATGTTTATCCACAACTGCGATTTAGAAATGAGAGTCGTTAAATCCTGCAGTCAGGACTTTGCATGCCTGCAATGGGAGGCCACTGGCTCTGAACTGAGAGATATTACCAGGAACCATGGGATGCGATGCCTACATCTCCAAAATGAACATTTTGATTCATGTAACGTCCCCCTCCATTATCTTGGAGGGAATCTAACTCTTCTGTGATATTCTTTTTTCTTTATTGATTTCTAGAGGGAGGGAACTGGATTTTTCTCTTTTGTTTAATAGCTTTAAAGACAGATGGAGGCTTTTAAACGTTCACCTGTTTTGCTACTGAGGCTCTCTCGATTTCTCCAATTGTTGTTTCTGGAGCACAAGGAGGTTAGAGCCTTCTTGTGGATACAAGTATGTCTGGAAAAATATTTCAATAAATGAAGCCAAAATATATAAGTAAAGGCAAAATTAATCCTTTTATGAAGCTATAACATGACCATTAAATTGAAATTTATCTTAGGTGAAAGAGGAGAAAAGAAAGTATATACAAAGAGCAATTATCTGTCTCAGAAGAAAATATCTCAGTAATCCATTTCCAGTTTTTGGACAAAGAACTACTCAATATTCAACTTCTCATTTTTCAATGTCAGCTTCTTCAAATATTCTGATAAATATTATAAAGTGACCTACTTCCCCTGACACCTATGAAAAGTAATGTGTCATTCCAAAATCATCCATTTCCACTTGCAGGGCAAAAGACAACACTTCCATAGTCATCTTTCTCTGACAGATGGGAAAGGCTCTTTAGCTAAACCCCCTCCCTCCCCCAAAAAATGTTATTCTAGAAAGTATCTATTAAATGTTTCCTTGTAGCTGGATAATTTAATATAATCTTTGGGTCAATTCTCTAGCTAGAACTGGAATGTTATGGTATACTGAGAATATTAAAAAATATAGCCTTGCAGGGGAGTAATGCCTCCTGAATGGCTCAGTCAGTTAAACACCTGACTCTTGATTTGGGCTCAGGTCGTAATCTCAAGGTTGGGAAATTGAGCCCAGAGTCAGGCTCTGTGCTGAACCTGCTTCAGATTCTCTCTCTCCCTCTGCCCCACTCTCCTGGCTCACGTCCTCTCTCTTTCTTAAAACAAGCAAACAAAACAGCCTTGTAGGAAACCAGGTAGCAAAAAGATATAAGGATTACGGTGATTTTTAAGAAGTAGGGTTATCTGAGAAAGATGTTGGTCTGAGTCCCTTACAATACTGAGGAAGACAGCAAGACATCTGAATGCAGGGCAGACTCTGGACTCAAGTTGGTATGTTTCAATCCTGCTTCTGTATGGTCTGGTCCTGTGACCTTGGGTGAGTAAATTCCCTCCATGTGCTTCTGTTTTTCTGTCATAGAGATGACAAGAGCACCTTCCTCCCAGTGTGGACATGAAGGATGGCAGGCACTCAGGATGGCAGCACGAGGCATGGCATACAGAAGCTACTGCCTTCAAGTTTTACAGTAAAAGTGTTATTTCTGACTGAAAGTTTTTTTTTTTTTTAAGATTTATTTATTTGAGAGAGAGAGAGAGAAAGGGTGCATGCAGGCATGTGAGTGAGGGGAGAGGGAGAGAAAATCTCAAGTAGACTCCCTGCTGAGTGTGGAGCCCAACAAGGGGCTCAGTCCCATGACCCTGAGATCATGACCTGAGCCAAACCAAGAGCCAGATGGATAGTCGACTAAGCCACCCAGGCGCCCCTTTAATTTGAAGTATTAAAGAAGTACTTGGTAGTGTTGGAAAATCATTCCCCTTGTCAAGCCATCATTTTTAAAATGTGGAAATTCTAGATGTCCTTGTTAAAAAAAATGCATGAAAATGGGAACTGTATTTATAAAAAATCTTTCTGGGGGGGGGCGCCTGGGTGGCTCAGTGGGTTAAAGCCTCTGCCTTCAGCTCAGGTCATGATCCCAGGGTTCTGGGATAGAGCCCCACATCGGGCTCTCTGCTCAGTGGGGAGCCTGCTTCCTCCTCTCTTTCTGCCTGCTTCTCTGCCTACTTGTGATCTCCGTCTGTCAAATAAATAAAATCTTTAAAAAAAAAAATCTTTCTGGGATTTTGAGAGGCATTAAATCTGCTTAGAAATTTGGGGATAATGGACATCTTTACTAAACTGAATTTTTCAGTTTATTAATATGATATATCTCTCCTTTTATTTATATCATACCAGATTTCTTTGTCAGTTTTTTTTTTTTTCAAATTTATTTATTTGTCAGAGAGAGGGGGAGAGAGAGCGAACAAACACAGGCAGACGGAGAGGCAGGCAGAGGGAGAAGCAAGACTCCCTGCCGAGCAAGGAGCCCGATGTGGGACTCGATCCCAGGACGCTGGGAACATGACCCGAGCCGAAGGCAGCTGCTCAACCAACTGAGCCACCCAGGCATCCCTTCTTTGTCAGTTTTAAAGTTTTCAGAATATAAGGCCTATATTGTACTTTGTTAGCTTTACCCTTAAGTATTTTGTTTTTTTAGCCATTTTAGATAATAATGGATTTTTAATTTTCTATGCACTCATTATTGCATTATTGACATATAGAAATGTCATTAACTTCTGTATGTTGATCTTATACCCTACAACCTTGCTGAATCTGTTTTTTAATTTTTTTAAATTTTAATTTTTGATATTTTCAGAGTAGACAATCATGTCAGACAATATAGACAACAAAGAAGAAGCAGGTAGAAATAAAGCAGGTTAAAGGAAACAGTGCAAGACAGGAAGAGTATCAAGCAAAACCTTATATCAGTTACATGCAAACACACACAAGATTCTTTTAAAACTTACACGGAAAGACAAAGGAACTATAGGAGGTAAAACAATTTTGAAAAAAAATATAGTGAGAGGAATCACTCTCCTTATTTTTAGGATTTATCAAATAGCAACAGTAATAAAGACTGTGATACTGCAGAGGGACAGACATACAGATCAATGGAACGGAACAAGAACCCAAATATAGTGCAAGTATCCCTCACACACAAGTACAGTCAGTTGATTTTGACAAAGGTTCCACAGTGACTCAATGAAGGAAGGACGGTCTTTTCAACAAATGGTGCTGAAGCAACTGGACATCTATAGGCCAAAATACGAATCTGGACCCAAACTTCCTATCTTATGCAGAAATTCAGAAAGGATCATAGATTTACTTGGAAGACATAAAGCTAGAGAATTTTAAGGACATAATAGAGGTGAAAATCTTTGGGATTCTGGGATTTGATGAAAGGTCCTTAGATAGGACAACAAAAGTATGATCCAAAAAAGAAAAAAAAATGGATAAATTGGACTTACCAAAATTAAAAAAAAAATTCTTCTCTGTGAAAGACCCAGTTACGAGGATTAAAAGACAAGCTACAGACTCAAAATACTTGCAAAATATGTACCTGAAAAAGGACTGCTATCTAGAACATAAAAATAACTCGAAACTCAACTTTAAAAAAAAACACAGTTCAACTGGAAAATGTGCAAAAGATATGAAGAAGCATTTCAACAAAGAGGGCATATGAAGGGCAGACAAACACATGAAAAAGATGTTCCACATCCTTGACCACTAAGACGACAGAGTTCTCTCTACACACTTGTTACGGCAACTAAGATAAAAACGTGATATCACCAAGATCATGCTGGTAAGTCTGCAGAGAAACTGGATCACTGTATGCAATGAGTGGGAATATTACGTGGTAGAGATGCTCTGGAAAACAGCTGACAGGTTTTTTTTTTTTTTTTTTTTTT